>SSNR01000007.1:4856841-4969995 GCA_006937965.1 Callopanchax toddi | reverse complement strand
TCGCCGACAGCGAGCAGGCAGCTGGCAGACTAGAGCGGTGCCAGTCTGAGATGTTAAAGTAGTTTAGCTTTAAAAAATCTACACAATGATTAAAACAAGCATCTGTTACGCAAACTCCACACAACAAAGGGCTCAAATGATCATATTTATGGGATTATTGATCGTACAGAGTGTTAAATTATTGTAGCGTTATATTGTATAAAGTTGTATATATTGAATATTATTATTATAATTATTCTTAATAATTAATAATAATAGTCAAAACCTCGTAATTAGGGCACCACCCAGCATTTTCTTTGGAAGGTAAGCTGAGACAACCTTGAATATTATCTTATTTGTATTTTATTGTTATTTAATCATTTATCAGTCTGAATCTGAAAGAAGTAAGCTCGTTACCCATTTTCGATATGAAAAACACAAAAATTACTGGAAGCCCATTTATGATTATATACGGATAAATTTATTTACAGAAACCTCAAAATGAACATATTATAACCAGCAACACAGCAAAGTTATGAATTTGACTTGGTAACCAGTTCAATTTATTAACAAGATGAATTATTGAGGTTAAATAAATATTGACTAATGTTTCAGAGTGAGAAATGGTTTACTAATGAAATTAAGCTAATTTATTGGCCTATGAAGGGAAGTTGAAGATTAAAGGATTTTAGGAGGATGGATGAGAGAAGAGAGTTGGGTTTAGCTTGCTTTATCAGATTGCATCACTCTTAATAGCCACAAATGCGTTCATCACAGACCTTTTTGAGGGCTCCTATACGGATACACAAACGTCGCAGTGTTTCGTTCCTTCCAACTCCTCCGTGGTTTTCTACCAGGTCGGAGTTGACTTGGTCACTGGATCAGAAGGTGTTCCTAGGTCACCACTCAGGTCTGGCAAGCAGGCTGGAGACGATGCAGATTCCGGATTTGGGCAACAAGCAGTGAAGTTCTCTCGGCATGGAGATGTCGTTGTTTTCCATTAAGTCTAAGGTAGTTTAGTTTCATAATAACGCCGTCTAACTTTGGTTTCTAACGACGGATAAAAGAAAAATAAACTTTAAAACGTCTAAACTTGGTTGAGAAGAATGTAACGTGAAAATAAAAGAAAAGCTTAACGCCGAAAGTTTCTAAGACTTAAAGTCTGGAGTCTGTTCTTCCAAGGAGGCCTCATGTCGCAGCTCTGCACTGCTCCCTGGTGGGAGGGGAGCAGGGCAAGCATGCAGGCGAGCCGGTGAGGTCATCTGGTCATCTGCGCAGGAGAAGAGGCCGAGGCAAGGGAGCAGCAGGAAGTAGCTAAGAGCAAGAGCTAAAGAGCAGAGCAAAGAAGGGACGAAGAAGAGAGCTAGCAGTTAGCGCCTTCTGGTTTTAAAGGGCAGGGGTGGAGTCGGGTTCAGCCAATGGTGTGGTTGACTCCACCTTCATCTGCATAAAGGGGAAGTACTTAAGAATGGCTTAGAGGGGATTAAATTTTGATGAGAGGAATAAAGTTTCTAATTAATAAAATAAACCTTACCACTTCCCTCTCTGAAACGTGAAGAGTTATTCAGAATCACCTTTTAGTCTGCGTGCGTCAGGTTTATTCTAAGCATAGAAACACATTAAATCCCACATCAGATTAATCAGAGAAATCAGTTACTCTTAGCTTAAGAGTACATTAGACAAATAACATTGCTAGTTTCTTGACTAGATTATATTTAAAAGAGATAATTTGGTATTATATTGATAAACAATGAAAAGTCTTCAAGGAAAATTAACCAAAGAACTTTTACTTAAGTAAAATCAAACAGGGAAAAATCAAGCTTTATCTTGTAAACACATTTTAAAAGTAAACCTGTGGATATTAACCTTTCTTTATATCAATTTGGGATTACACTGAAGTTTTATTTCATCTAGAATCTGTAAGGGTGAAGGGAGGTTATCAGAGACATTGTTAAAGACAGGAGAGACAAAGGAATTCCTTTGTTTTTCTTGGGTGAGAAAAGGTGGTGTGAGGTGAGGTTCTTCCTGGCTCCATCTCGTCTGTGGGTGTGATCGAACTCCTTTTGATCACCATCCTGAAAGGTTATTTACTTAGAACCAGTATCACCAAGCTGTAAATTAGCATCCGCATCATCTTTACTGTCACAGAAAGATGAAAGGAGGGTTCTTCGACCCCAAGGCAGGAATTTATGACCTCCTGAGGGGAAATCTGTTGGAAAGAGAGTGTGATCTGGGGGACAGAGTCAATTGTCACCCACACATAATTCATTCCTTGATCTGGACCACATGAACTTAGAAATAATGTTGATGTTCCATTACATTATCCTACAAATACTTTATTTATCTACATCTGACAACACTGTAAGCAGCGCCACCTAGCTAGGAGCTCCCTTAGCTGACGTCACAGGTCCACATATGAAAAAAAAAGCGTTTTTAGAAGCTTTGCAAAAAGGGGCACTTTGGACTAGAAAAATGGTTTTAAAAAATGTATTGTAAAACAAAATACCCTCAATAAACATTTCAAATAGTATTTTTGGACAGAGTTTTATCAGAATTAAAAAAAAAAGAACTTAATATATGCTCTTTAAAGCTTTCAAATATTTCAGCTTGCAGTTTGCATTGAGATGTTTAGTCTCTATATACATTGAAAGTTGTTCTTTGCTAGTTGCACAATCTGATCATAAACTGAAACGTCTGCAGAAAGACCCTTAATAAATATCCTGATGCTAAACCACCTCAGCCTTTGACCCACCACGTTCCTTGTGCATTGGAAAGTGATGGGTTAAAGGGTCTTTCATGCATTGCCATTGGGTCCAACACTAATTTTGACTTTAAGAGTATCTATTTTTACAGCCTAATTGTATCAAGGTCTATGTTTTGTCTCATTTTCTCCAAGAATTATGCAAGGACATTGTGAGAATAAAGACCCAGGGTCTCTTTTAGCCACTTTAAGAAAAGAAAACGTGCTAAGAACAGAACAATGATGAATTATTCAGGAGTTGCATAGTAAGGAATACATCTTTTCAAGCCAATATCTTTTCAAAGGTTCAGCAGAAGGGGAGTAACATTAGAATTTATGTGGTAGTAGTATGCCAGGTGCATTTATGTTGTTCTTCAGTCCTTAAATTTCCTTTACCCAACAGTAACTACATTTATAGATTTTAATTCCAAAGAGGCAATTTTATAGTTAAACAAGTATGTCTTGTTAGGAATATTTTATACTAATTTAACTGGTTCTAAAATAAGACAAAAGAAAATAAAGTGTCACTAAGAGTGTAGAATTCATGTGTTATCATCAATATGAAGCACTAATGACCTCGCACTCAAAACACAAGTGGTTCTCATTATGCTGCAAATATATTCACTTACATTATGGATAACTCCTTCAGCAGCATTTGGCTTGAGTGTCATAACCACACAGTTCATACCCTCCCTGCAGAGCTATGGGATGCAGGCATATTAAAATTTATTTAATACCCAATGAAATATACTGCTCAAGGCAATAAAGATGGCTAAGGTAGCAATTCACATTAATGATAGCATGTACCTTTAATGTGCTCTGACAGTAAACATCCGTCCCATAAATAGCTACGGAACATTATTATTTTTTTGATTATTATTCCAGGAACCTCAATCTGTATTCAGCCAAGGGAACAGGCAGACGATGCATCAAAGAAGCGCAGACAATGGTTACACAGGAGGAGCTTAAAGTGAGGACAAACATCACTCAGGATAGTTGCACAGTTTGCTGATGAGCAGGAAGAAACATTCCCTACATCAAACCTTTATGGGGAGGCTAAATTTAAACACCCGCTTCTCAGATGCAATTACAAATAGATGAAAGAGCGGACTGAGACAAACTTATCAGAATTCTTTCCCTCCGTTCCAAAACTGCATTTGATAGGATTATTAAATTGGCTGGTGCCAAGTCAGTTAAACAGCATGACCTCCATTTTTGAGCAGTTAATGTATACGGAGAGGGTTTCCAGACTTGTCACACCTAAGTTTCACAGTCATTATATATGTACATAAATGGAATTGGATTTGGTTAAATTTTCATTATACATGCAATGCATCATGGACGGAAGGATGCAGCCTTTTCTAGTGCTGGATTTTAGTAGATTATTTGCAGCAGGTGGTGCGTGAAATTAATGGCAGCTACTTTTGGTCATCCATGCGGCAGCATCTACAGTAAGCATTTTGAACAGGTTGATAAGGAAAACGACTAGAAAACTGCATCAGTACAGTTCAGATTAGGACAGAGGAGAAAAGTACATTTTAAGATCAAAGGAACCAGCGTGTGATGTCAATGTGGACTCAATAAAGGACTGGCTGAATGAAGCACATGAAAACACTTCCATCAGTTCATTCAGTGATGTTGAAACACTTTTGTTTGTTTATGTGAGAGCATCAACTACAAGAGTAACAGGTGGAAAATTACAGTAATTAAATCTTGAATGGTGAGATGGTGAATAAACTGGGGCAGACAAATGTTATTTAGCACCACATGAGTGACCTTGAACAAAGAAACTATTTGAGCTGTTCACTCAGTAAACACCGTGTTAGCTCACTGTACTTTGATTTAAAACATACTGTCAACACAATTAATTCCACTCATTCACTAATTCATTTATTTGTCTCTATTATTTAATTATAATTTTATTCATGTGTGTTCATTATACCCATAGAATGTGGCCAATTCAAAATGTATTGCCAGGTGATACAAACATTACTCTCATCAGCAACATGTCATAATGTATCTCCTGATGGTCCTTCTGTTTGTTGAAAAAAACATTTGAGAATGTCAGACATATCGCAAGAGAAAAGCTCAGGTTAAACGGCCTCAAAAGTATCTAATTCCATTTTTAAGTGTTACTCTGCCCAAATAAATGCTTTCTTTAAATGCTTTAAAGCCTGATACTTGAAAAAATCATATGCAAACCTGTTTTAAAATATGTGCAACATAAATATTGCTATAATTATTTTATTATGTAAGAAAAATGGGCACAAATTACCTGCACTATTTAGATTATCCACCAGAGGGCAAATGGCTTGTAAAGATCTTATTATGGCAAGGGTGTAAGAAATGTTCTAATCTTGGTGAAGAGGTAGAGGTCTTAGAAACTTAGAAATAAAAATATCAAATGAGATACATTCAGTATTACAGTATTAAAGGTTCCAAATGATGCAAATGTCACTTTTTAAAGATCTTTTAACGGTCATATCAGTCCCAATGACTGTGTTTGAGACCCAAAAGTGTGAAATATTTTTGACGTTTTCATATCCTGATTCAAATTTTTGGGAAACGTGTTTTGAGCTAATGCTAAAGTGGGTGGTTTCTAAATCTTTCCCCTGCTGAAGACAAGAAGGGAAAATACCACTCCTCTCTAGAGGACAGAGCTCGGCTCCCCAACTGCCCCACCCATTTGAAAGAAAAGTTTTGCTTTAGGAGGTTGAATGAGGGGATGGAAGAACAACAGCTTAACTTAAAGTAAGGGTCAATTTGACCAAAGCGTAGTTTTTACATGTTATTGAGATGTAAAAGAAATTATTCAGAGTGGACATATAGTGCAGAATAAAAAGTGACGATACAAGTGTATTTTCCATCCATCCATCCATCTTCTGAAGCCGCTTACTCCTCCACAGAGGGTCGCGGGGGAGCCGGTGCCTATCTCCAGCGGTCAAGGGGCGAGAGGCGGGGGACACCCTGGACGGGTCAAGTGTATTTTCAATCTATAGAATTTATGGAAGCTGCACAAAAAACACATTTTTTAAAGGTCTTTGGCATCATAGAGCCACACAAAAAGGTCTTTGTCATGTTTAAATGTGTCTCAGCATGGCGTGATTTATTTTAATAAAGGTCCTGTCCATAACAAGAGACAGATTGCCTGTTGCAAAACAAGTCTGAGCCACTGGAAAACAAAGATTGAAAACTAAATATATAGTGTAAGCTAAATTAAAATAAATGTATTGATTTATCAAAGATAAAATAATGTTTAAAAGTTCACCATCCGTAAAGGCAAATATTTTATTATAGTTATGTTTAAAAAAGAGAGAGAAAAAGAAAGCCCTTATGAAAACACCAGGCTCTGCGGGTCGAAAGACCTAAATGACAAGTAGCTTTGGTCTTGTTGAATAGACTGAAAAAATTATCAAGCTCTTTGATGCAAAAGTAAAGTCGTAGGTATGTTTGATTATAATTACAATCTTTATGTTCAACAAAACCAGCAGAGAGAAAACAGTAAAGTCAAGGAGGGATCAGAACTGCATTGAGGGAAAAGAAAAAAATCAGCTGATTACCTTTTCTCACTGAACAGAAGAGGAATGACGTTTGTTAATTAGAGCTGATAACAGCTTCAACAAACATAAAAAAGTAACTGAGAAAAAATCCAGTGTCTTGATTTTGGACAAGGTAAAGAAAAAAGCTCTCATTAATATCTGAGGTTGGCTAGCTCTTGGAAGTTAAATCCATGACACTGGTACATTTAAATGTTTTTCTTTTAACAAATCATTGTATTTGTTGTTCAAATACTAAATGCTTTAAAGTGCTGTAAGTGCAGTACTGTGTACTGGAGCTGAGAAAAAAATGCAAAAATGTTAGAAATCAGAGGTCAGGTTTAAAACAAGGAAGAGAACCGATCACATGAGCTGTGCTCTGCATTCAGGATGCACAAACTTGTACTTAGCCTATATTTATAGATTTCAAAAGGCATGATTGACAAAAAACATTATGATTGACATTGAACACTAATCAAAATTATTTTGTCAATTTTGGTTTTCTAAACATGTTTTTCATACCTAATTCTCATGTGTGATGTCGAAGTGTTCTAGACTGGCGAGGTAAATGCACCTCCATTAGTTTTTCTAGAGTCCTACATGCTCTGTTAGCAGGATCCAGCAATATGTCTTGATTTTTCTATGGTTCTTTCCAAGCATAGACATTCCAGAAAAAGTGCTTCTTATGCGAACTCACTCCCTGCTCGGATATCCATTGCAGCTTTTCTCAGTTTTATTAATAAAACCGTGCCATCAGTTTGTGTTTTATTCACCTATAAACAGCTCAACTCTGACACCTGCTGTTGTAAATTCAGTCTCATTGTAATCTCTTGATATTTTAGGCTTTACATAATAAATAAACTGCTGAAAAATATATATTTCATGACTGAATCTTTTGGTGATCATTGTAAATATTACTGAACATAATTATTCAAGGTATACAACTATAGATGAATAGAAAAATTGTTAATTGAACACATATTAAGCATTATAGTGTGCTGGTTGTGACTTAACACTCTTATTTTATAGTTACATGACAACACAGCATGTTTTTACCTGAAAATAAGAAGTAAATATTATATGTGTTTATTACCTTAGAGTTAAATGTTAAATAATTATGATTTAAATGTTGACCAAAATAATCAAAGCATTGACTTATTTCATAATTGAGCAGCAGTAGGCTGAGATACAAAACCTCACTCGTTCTGCCACATTTTCTTTTCCTTCTACCCATCCATCCTCTGTTTCCCAGGAGCTGTTTGCCTGCTTCCACAGAGGTGGATGAAGTGGAACCACAATTACAGCAACCTCTTATTCTTGCTGTATACTCAGGGAAGGGTGGAACTAGAAAAGGACAAACCAAGCTGAAAGTGTCCAAAGACTCAGGAGATGCATGTGGCGTAAAAGTGCAATGGCTTTTAACCCACTAAAGAAGGAGAAACTCTGATTTTATTATCAAGAGTGTTGAACCTTCAGTGATGCAAGCAAAGTTTGAGGGTGACTGAACTTGTGTGATGCATGTGTGTCCACTGAGACACATGGGCTACACACTACACTCACAGATACATTGGCCTGAAGTAAAGCAGGCAGGGACAAACACATAACTACCAGCAGCAACAAGGACACATATAGGTTTTTTTCTGCAGCCCTCATGGTTTACCTCTGTTCTGCTCACTATTGGCTTTCTATTATCAAAAAAACACATGTAATTAAAAAGCTAGTGACTTCATGTGAGCTTATATTATTGAACTCACCATTTTTTCTCTTTTTTTTTTTTTGCAAAACAAAGTGCTATAAGTACTGAAATTCACATATATTCATATAAAATTTGAGTATACTATTTATTGCTCATTTGGGTTGATAAAATTAAAGGCTGAAATTTCACTTCATGCTTGATATAGCAATAAACCAGAAACTGGTTCCCAGTATATGTGTGTTCTCTTTAATATCATTCCAACAAAATCACTACAACAAAACCATTCCAGTAAAATAACACCATTACTGATTACAGCACAAACAGTCAATTACAGAAGCTGCCTGTTACCACTGTGAAATATGAGCTACCAAATATGACGATCTGACACCCTCATGGGAGATGCACAAGGAGAAGCAGGAAGAGGGAACGGGAGGACAGCAGCAGGATTTATCTCTCCCAGCAGATGCAGTGAGGACTCCTTGGACTCCCAGTCAGCAGCTAGGACAGTTTACAAGCTACAAAATGGATTGATTGTCCATGGATCCCTGTCTCTGCGTGCCTGCCAACTGTGAGCTAATTAAAGAATTCCTCCTTTGAGAAATACTGAGCAGCCACCAAGCACATTCTATTTACTCTTGAGAAAATGTTCTGTTAAAAAAAAAAACCTTCAGGGAAAAAAGTAGCTACTGTACTTCTTACTCAGAAACAGACTAAGATGCACATACATTTATTTTTAAAAATGGCTGCATTCCTTTTTCATAATATGCTAATGGTATTAGAAATTAAAAAGAAAGGCCGGCTTCACCCTTAGGGCGCTGGTTCCTGGTTCTGGGAACATTGAGTATGCATGGGGAGTGAGAGTGGGTGTACAGCGTCTACAGTATTGTGTGTCTTGGTATGTTTGCAGGAATGTGTGTGTGTATGCATGAGGGTGGGAGAGAGTGATTGTGTCTGTGTGTGACTGTTTTTCTGTCAGGTCTGGTCTCTCCCCCCTTCTGAGACATGCTAGACCCTCCTCTGTAAAGACTATCCTCCCTGGCTGCGCCTCAGCATTGGGTGGTGCCTTTCTCCAGTGGCGTATTGGGGTGTCTCGAGGTCTGGGGCTGGGTGCTGGGGGTGTCTGCCTGCTCTTCCTCCTGCGGCTGCCTGGTGGGATCTGGGCCCCCGGGTGCGGTTGGGCCTCTGCTGGGGTCGGTTCACCCCTGGGTCTCGGGTCTCTGGTTCCGGCTGAATCTGCCCTGGATGGCCGGCTGCGAGCGGTGCCTGTGAGCCCCTCGCCGCGACCCCCGGGGGCTCTAGAGCGGTGACTGCCAGTTGCCCCACGCGGGGTGAGCCTCTGCGCTCTCTGGGGGAGAGTTTAGCAGCTGCCCTGGCGGTGGTCTCCCTGGGGTGTCCGTGCCCTGGGTGGCCTCTAGGCGTCTGGGGCCTGGACCTCCTCTGCGTCCTCCATGGGTCTTGGGGGCGGGTTTCTGGCTCCTCAAACTTATTATTAAATGTTTCTTTAGAGAAACCTTACATACAAGTGTGCATATATACACACACAGGTGATCACAAGATGTTCACATAAAGACGGACTCAGGTGTTTTCAGACACATTGACTGGGGCTGTGGTTGGCACTGAACTCTCTTGAACTGGTGTATACATTTGAAGAATATCACAACTGTTGTATATTCATATGCTGTTTGTTGCTGTTGTATCTTTTCTCCCTGTTTTGTTTGCTTGTTTGTGCTTTATTTGCAGGTCTAGAAGTGGACTCTTCACGTCTCTTGTTCTCTTCTTTTTCTGTTTAATTTCTCCCCCATCCTTCTTTCTGTACCCTTCCCTTCACTTTCAGGCTCCGTGTCCATTGGGATTCAAATCAACCATAAAAATATTCTAATAAAGTTTTTGGGGGTTATATTTAAACACAAGTCAGGAGGAGCATTATAGCAGTGGCTGTAACGTCTCACCTGAAACAGCAACACTGTTGGGCTTATTCCTGCCACTCAGACAATATTCTGTTTGCTCCACAGCCGGACAGGACACAGGGTTAAAAAAAAGATTCTGGAGTTGTATCAATGTGCATGATTATTTCATATTTCAGGCAATATTTAAAAAAATGTCAAACACAAGATGCTTCAAAAACTATGGGTCACGTTTAGGAATCACATCAAACATTCATGAGACTAGCATCAAATCAGTGATCAAAAGATCATTTATAAACTGCAAGAAAGTTAAAAATATAAATCTGAAAAGATTTCCAGTGGTTAATTTTTAAAATACAGTTAGGCTTTTAGGTGTCTCTATTTGTGTTTGATAAGTAGAAACAAATACCTAAAGTATGAGAAAACAAAACTAATCACTTTGATTTGTGCAAAATATAAACATCCCCCCACAAAATATTTGTTAAGTGTCCTGGAGTTAGTTATTTAGGAGTACCTCAGGGTTGTGTGCACAGTCCTCTAATGTTTACCCTGTAAGCCTATTTGCTGCTAAATTACAAAAGAGTCAAATTCTGGTTATTGATTACAAAAAAGAACCAAAGGTCTGGTGGAGAGTTTGAAGTTACATACAACATGTCATGGTAACTAATGTAATTGGAAATATCATAAACTTTTAATGAAATGATTAAAGACAGGAAATCACTTTACAGCCAAACTGCAGCTTTCTGAAACCTTACTTAAAGCCACACTGTGGAGCATTTCAGCAAGAGAGCAGTTTTTGAATCCAACGTACAATGGCTCCTCCCAAAACACTTCGACACACGCGTGCGCTTGCGTGTGCACACACGACGCATTACTTCGGTCTGTAAACTGGGCCTAACCTGTGCAACTCCTGCTCAAACTACCATTACATTGTAGGGTTCAATCACTCAGTTCACAATAGGGATGTAACAATACCGGACCGAACGGTACACCATTCACGGTCCGGTACGTCTTAGGTCCGCGGTCCAAAGACGTACTATTATTAGCTTCAGTTCAGTAGCTACTGGTTTCATTCTGTGCTCTCTCGCTCAGACCGCTCACACAGCAGACCCCCTCCCTTACCTGCGAGTAACCAATCACAGGTTGACCCGCCCCACTGAGCTGAAAGTTTTAGCAAAACAAGCGCTACAGAGAGACAGACAGGCGGCGAGAGGCAAACGCAAAACGCGCAGTTGAATGTAAAGACGAGGGAGAGAAAACGGTGAAAAAATATGAGACGGTCTGCAAGCATTGTTTGACCCATCTCCCACATGTAGCAGGAAAGATTTCAAACAAGGCCATGCACCTCTGACGCCACCACCCCAGTGTAGCTGTCTGGACGCAGACCATTCGAGCAAGTAACGCCAGGGGGAAAAAAACAACAGTCTATTGCTTTCAACAAACGTACAGCATCCGCTCAGAAAAGCACAAGAAAATGAGCCACGCTGTTGGCGTGTTTATTTGTAATAAAGAGGCACTTTCGACTATTTATAAGCAATTTTTATATGAACGCTTTAATTTTGAAGTCTGGCCGGAACAGCACAAGAACGTCCGGCCAGACTTAAAAATAAAAGCGTTCATATAAAAATCTCTTACACTATTTTACATTTAACAGTACATTGAAAAGGCACTTTAAAAGTAACATTTCTGTTTGTCTCTGAACATATTATGATACACTAAACTACAAGTAACATGTCTGAAAACTTATTTTATTGTGTGAATAAAATAAGTTTTGGAAATTTTAGATTTTTAAAAGTTTTTCTATGATTCAAAGTGGACCGAGACCGAACCGAAACCGTGACCCAAATACCAAGGTATGGACCAGACCGTGGGCAAAGAGGACCATTGCATCCCTAGTTCACGGGGGCGGCATTAGCTCAGTTGGGAGAGTGGCTGGTCTGGTAACCGGAGGGTCACCGGTTTGATCCCCAGCTCTGGCTGGGTTAGATTGTCGTTGTGTCCTTGGGCAAGACACTTCACCCAACTTGCCTGTGTGAATGTGAATGTGAATGTGACTGTGTGTGAATGTTGGTGGTGGTCAGAAGGGCCGATGGCGCAGAATGGCAGCCTCGCTTCTGTCAGTCTGCCCCAGGGCAGCTGTGACTACAGACGTCTGTCGTAGTTTACCGGTGAGAATGACTGTGTGAATGAATAATGCAACTCTGTAAAGCGTCTTTGAGTGACCTAGAAAAGCGCTATATAAAACTGATGCATTATTATTATTATTATTATTTCACAAATCATGTTGTCACACTGTACAAGGCTGCCCTGTCTGTCCCTGCTGTGCTTATGGTACGTAGCCCTGTAGCAGCGAGCTGATGCTGGACTCTGAAGCTGAACCAGGAAATGACTCGGTTGTGAAAGAAGTTCTTGACCAAAATAAACGTGTATCCTTGGCAAGCCTTGCCATTCTGTGAGGAGAAATGTTTAAAAATAAAAACAAATCCCTCAGTAGTCGAGGAATGGATAACTTTTTAGTAGAAATGAGCTCTGACTGACTCCTCCATGATTGCTGAGACTGTACAGAGAGACACAGAGCATCCTGTACGAGAGCGCCCCCTACTGCTACAGGTTTGCTCGAAGCGTGTGCATGTTGACTGACAGCCGACAATGAAGAAATTTGAATTTTATTGGCTGAAAAATTTCGCCAGCCAGAAAGAATGCAAAGGGGTATATAGGAGGAAGGATAACATATAGCAGAATAAAATATGTTGTGTAACTCAAGCCATAGATCATAGTTTAGATCTGAAATATCATTGAAAACATTTAGAAAACTTTCATACGTAGAAAAATGCTCCAGATAGCTGCTTTAACACACCAGGAGAAACCAACATCAGCCTCAGTGTTTGTTATAAAGTTGGAGGGACAATGTTATCAGGCAGTGCTTACTGTTTAATAGCCAACACATTGTGGTGTGCAGTCACAAAAATCAGCAGATGCAAAAAAGAAGGCAGAGTTTTTTTGGGTTTTGGCCACAGAACAAACAAAAATGCCAGATGGAAATCCTGATCTCTGATTGACACAACATGGTAAGTTATTACATCACGAATACGATTACAGTTTACAAATGAGAAATCCCCATTGGACAGTTAAGAATTGGGATTCAACTGAAATCCAATAGGCATTGAAACATTTCCCTCTGAGCCAAAAATGTCAAGCTGCTAGTAGCTAAATGAAAAATCTGGGGAATTTTTAGCATCTTTTCTAAGTCTCCTTTGGGTCTCTCTTCTAAATCCCAGAGCAATATTTCTATTTTAACTGAAAAAGCTAAAAAAAAAAGAGCACCAGTTCTCCCATGCAGTTCTACTACAAATGAGGGTTACAAAAAACTGCCCCAGTAAAGAGTTGGAAGTTTCTAACCACCTATATAAGAATATGTATTATGTTTAAATGCAAGCAGACTTACCGGTGCAGGAGTACTCGTCCACTCTGATGAAACCCGGTAGACAGTCGCAACGATAGCTGCCAGGCAGGTTCACACACACCGTATTGGACTGGCAGTAATGCATCTGTGTTGCACACTCATCAATATCTGAGAACAGACAGAGCAGAAGTAGTGGGTTATTAACTACCTGACACTTCTTTAGAGACAAACGTACTCCTCGTCTGAAGATGGTAAGTGAAGTTCATTGAAGTGAATTATCTCTGTTGCTCTGATCACCTTCTAAAAGAAGGGTGTCAGGTCGTCGGGTTTCTTTGAGGTCTGAAAGTGGGTATTTTAACTTATCAGGGGTTTTTTTTACTAATACAGTACTTTCTCCTTTAAAAATGACAGCATGTAAAATAGAGAAATGTTACTTTTAGTGTGCTTTTTGTTTGATTGGGAGAAAAAATGCCAAATAAAATAAAAGTTAAGGTTAAGGAGATGAATTATAGAAAACCAGATGGATAGAAATAAGAAATCTCAACTGAAGAGGCAGGAAGAAAGCAGACATCACCTCTATAATGTGCAGCTAATATCTAATAAATTACACCTCTATATACACAAATATCCTCTGTTTCTAATGTAGCTTGAAAGACACTGAAAGAGCATTACAACACGTGGCTCAAAGCAGCATTGGCTGAGCTGGTTGACTGCTGATGAAATGGGATGTGAAATACACAAGGGAGGTGTTAAGCAAAGGGGCCAGAATGTCTATGCATGTGTATTTGCACAGTTTAGAGTATTTCTATGTGCAGCAGAAAACCAGATTCCTGAGGTCTTTCTACCACTTAAGGGACTCCACATGCTACACTTCTGGGAAAGAGAGAGTGAAGAGAAATTTCCATATCCTTTCCTTGGATAAATGCATTTTAGCTTCGAGGTGTTCGGCTCATACTTTCCCTTTCCGGCAGAATGGATGTGGATGAGGTATGTAATTGACTTATGTGCAACACTGGGAGGTTTTTTTCTTGGTAAATTTCATCCCTAGAAAGTGTACAGTGGGAGCGTTGATTTGCAGAGTCAAAAAGAGACAGATTGTGCATTTAGGTGTACAAAGCCTCGACGGCCTTCAGCATAAAAGGCATTGATCTGCTACATAAAAAAAAACATGAAACTTATTTGAGTGCTTTGAGGGTGCAAAGCAGTACCTGAATCCAATTTCCATCTTGTTCTGAAGCATACTCTGCCCTAAAAGCCACTCATTTGATTACCCTTTATTGGTGGACGGCGTCAAATTGTTGTTCAAGGCGGCCGGCCTGTGATGTGGCCGAATCACAGCCTCAATCCTTTAAAGTCAAAACTTTTGTCAGCTTTCATTATGAGTGAGAAGAGCCTTGAATGTCAAGTCAGAGGCATGATGAGGCTTTTTGATCTTTGTTGTTCCTAAGTTCTTCTCCCTATGTGTGTGTGTGTTTGCCCTCTGTATCTTCCTCTCGGGGGCGTTGTTGCAGGTGAGGTCTGCTGACAGAACTGGAACTGTCATTTTACACAGGGGGGTTTCATTTTTCTGGATTTGCCTGAGTGTCTCTCTCTGCCTTCCTCATTCTCCTCCAACCCAGACCTCCTCTTCCTCCTCTGCCACCCCCCTTCTGAGCACATTCTCTTCATCTCTCTGCTGCTTTATTCATGCTCTGATGTAGGTCAGGACTGGGTAGGGGGAATAGCTAAAAATAAGGCAGGATAGGACTCTGTGTGTACCAGCTCAACCCGCTCTGTGTATTAGAGTGTCTGGAAGAAATACAAAAACAGAAAAAAAGGAGAGACTGTGAGTCTGAATGTCGGAGTGTTTGGGTGCTGCGAGGCAGGAAGGGAGACGATTGTTCATGTTTGCTTGTCTACATTTTTTTTTTCTGTTTGTGTGTGTGTGTTCACCTCTTCATGTAGAGGTTAATGGAAACAAGTTTCTATCCAACAACATAATTGTCTCAGTCTGGTGGAAGGCCTTTATTTTCTTTACTCTAATAACCCTGAACTGTGTGCAGGTGTAAGGGAGTGTATTTATGTAGTCCGGAGCTCGGCCAACAGAACAGATCCGTCACTCTGGGCAGACCATGTCTGATAAAGTGCATTGGATGTTGATGCTGTATTTTATTGAGACAGAAATACAGTAGTGAGAAATTTTGTCTTTCAAAATTCAAAAGGTGTACTTGACCATCACACGGCAGGGTGTATCCCTCATTTGAAACCTTTAGAAGACAAAAAATAAATAAATTAAAGCTTGGTTGAGGTTGTAAATACAGGTATTAGGTTTTTGCAAAGTTTGTATGTTTGTATGATTTTGTTACCTTGGTAACCTGGGAATGGTGCAGCATGTTGCCAATGACAGAGGTAGGGATGTCTCAGTCACTATCAATCTGAGTTATTTAGGTCTACGTATCTGCCAATACCAAGTCTGAATCCAATCCTTAAATAATTTAGCTTTTCTTTTATTTACAGCACAGACCAGAAGTACATTTAGGTTTTTAAACTGCATGTGCATTTTTGTAGAGGCCCAGAGTGCATAGACAGTCTGCACACTTTGTTTTATAACCGTTTTGAACAAGTCATTGTTTGTGTAGCTGATTCACTTTGTTTATTTAAGTTATATTGCTTTATGTTGATGAACATTCTCAAAACTCTCTTTTTAAAATATTTTCAATCAGGAAAGTGTTATTTTTCTTGTATTTTATTTTATTCTTTAAACAAATGAATGTAAGGTTTGGGTTCCTAGCTGCCTGTTGTTGCAGGTGGGAGTTTTATTAGTGGCACACAGGGGGCGCATTGGTCGCGTGGTTGCAGCTTAACAGCAGAAGCTGTGTGACTGCCACGCTGGTAAGATGTGTTGTTTGCTGTCTCTTCCAGGTTTTGCTAGCATTGTTAAAAGTCCTTATTTTTGTGGAACCAGGTTAAAAATGAGCACATGTTGATTTTCTTTTGTTCCTAAGTGCAGTAATGTGTTTTAGTTGTGAGAAAGGTTGTAAATTGTTTTGTGAAAAACTAGTTTTAATTTTTACATGCTGGTTTCTGATCTGCAGGAGGCTGGGAGGCTGGGAGTTGTCTTTTGTCATTGACTGTGCCCCTGTGTCGCTGTTCTTTTAGGTATGTTACAGAATTGTTGGTTTTTTTGTGTTCTTTTGTGAAAGGACTGCATAAAATTGTACAGTGTGAATTTTATTTTTATAATTTTTTTGCACATATATTTTAAACTCTGGCTGCATGGTGGCGCAGTTGGTTAGCACTGTTGCCTCGCAGCAAGGAGGTCGTGGGTTCGCGTCCCGGCTCTGCGGCCTCTCTGCGTGGAGTTTGCATGTTCTCCCCGTGCGTGCGTGAGTTTCCTCCGGGTACTCCGGTTTCCTCCCACAGTCCAAAGACATGACTGTCAGGCTAATTGGGCTGGTAAATTGTCCTTAGGTGTGAGTGGGTGTGTGGTTGTTTGTCTCGTTCGTCTCTGTGTGGCCCTGCGATGGACTGGCGACCCATCCAGGGTGTCCCCCGCCTCTCGCCCCTTGACCGCTGGAGATAGGCACCAGCTGCCCCGCGACCCTCTGTGGAGGACTAAGCGGCTACAGAAAATGGATGGATGGATGGATATATTTTAAACTGCCTTGTTGTTATAATGAGGTAATATAACACAGATTGTGTTACTTTGAGTATAATTTAAATTTATTTTGCTTTATACATCTTGATTTGATTAGAAGCTGTGTGACTGCCATGCTGGAGGCTGGGAGAGAGACAGTTTTCTTTTGTCACTGACTGCCCCTGTGTCGCTGTTCTTTAGTGCAATAAAAGTGTAGATCCTGACCCCTGATGTGACGAGTGGTTTACTGGAGCACACAACAGTTCTACAACCGCTACATTTGCACACTTTATTGATCTCTGATTGGTATTTATTAGATGCCACTATTACACACAACCAAGATCAATAAACAACAGCTGGTGATATTAAAAGAGTGCACAAAGAAAAGGAAAAAAAGAGTGAAAAATCTGTCTAAACAGCATTCCAAACAGTGTTTATGTTGTTCAACTTAAAGCAGTGACTGTGAAGGCAGCTCTGCATCATGATCTGAACTGCTTTAACTGTGAGACTTGTGATTTAAAAACACACAACCTGCAATAAATAAATAAAGGTTTATCTTATTCTATTGCAAATTTAACTTTTGGTTGGCTTAGATTTTTTTTTATCTTGCATTAAAGCAGCTAGGAGGATTATTTTTCTCTGTATCAAAGTTTTCTAAATGTTTTAAATGATATTTCAGGTCTGATCTATGGGCTGAGTTCCACAACATCTGTCATTCTGATGAAGACCCTCCTTCCTCCTAGAGACCCGTTTGCATTTACTTTAAGTAAAGTAAAAAATGTAAAAATTTGAAAGTCTAAATTCACCCTTGAGCCCGCTTCCGGCTACTGACAATGGAACTTCTGTTCTGTGGCCCAGCAATAAAATTGTGCAGTATTAACCTTCCCTCCCAAAACAAACCAATAAACAAAAACAAAACAACAAAAAAACAAAAAATAATTGAAAGTAGGATGTCAACAATAATGATCGGGAGCTAAACGTCACCATACCGGTCCAATACAGATCAATAAAAAACACTTTGATCTGGACTTTGATTTGAACTTGAAGCTGTAGTCTGAAGTTCTGTATTTCAGCAAGAGAACATTTTTGAAATCCAACGTACCATGGGCCCTCCTAAAACACACACACCCCTTCCTCTAACCCCACCTCGACAATTGTGCGTCTGCATAACTCCGGTCTCTCCTTCCAGTATGGCGACTGTAAACAGGAAGACACGGAGCGTCCAGTGCACGTAGCCAACTTTACAGGTTTGCATGATGCACATCTATGCTGATTGACAGCTGACGATGCGGGCCCTTGATTTCTATTGGCTTAAAAATCTCACCAGCCAGTGTGAATTCATAGGGGTCTATGGGAGGAAGGATGCTGTGGAGCCCTACTCATAAATTATAGTTTAGAACCCAACTATCATTTGAAACATTTATAAAATTGTGATACATAAATACATACTCTGGAGCATTAATTGAAACAAAATGGAAAATATTAGGAAAAAATTTGTGTGGGAACATAGAAAAATCCTCAGATTTTCTCCTAAAAATTCCAAACATGTTCTGATCAAATATTAAAAATACTTTTTTTTTATATAATTAGTTTTTGTATGAGACATATCACCGTATTTTAAATGTTGGAATGATGCTTAGACAAACCCTTTACCTATTAAAACAGGATTATTCCTCAGGATGAACTGGTCTTTGCAGAGATGTCTTAAGAATCATCTTTAGTATTGTTTGACCAGGCTTTGTAAAAAGCTCCCATAACTGCATTTTGATCAGTACTGGCAAACAAAACCACAAGCATGTCAGTATTAAAATCATCAGTAATATTGATTCATCCTTTCAAGGGTGCAACTTTATTTCAAATAACCATTCCAAACAAAGGCCAAATAATTAGTAAATTATATGTTTACTTGAGCCACAAAAGTCAATATACCAACTTAATTGTATATTTAAAAATGACTAATTTTATAATAAATGTCAAGTCAATATGAAAACAGCAGATACTTTCACAAACAGCTCAGAGCTAGAATAAAGTAATGAAACTCTCAATAATTGCTCCCAACTGACAAAGTAATTACAACATCTGGTAACTGAAGCTACAATTTTGTGTTCTTAAGTTGAAACTAGTGTCTCCTATAAAACTAATTCATAAACATTTGCCAGCCAAGTGTGCTTATGTGTGTATCTGCTATAAGTTAGAGCATTCTCAATAAAACAAGAAAAGAGAAACAGCACCATATCAACAGATCCTTTTTACACCATGTGCAACAATCAGTATTCCCCTTCTCTTTGACCTCTACCTGTCTGTTTTCATGCACACAGGAGGTAATCTCACCCAGCAATTACAATCCAATTTCAGTGGTAAAGAGCGCTGCATTCAGCATACAGGCCTGTGAACACACAATGAGTTGAACGTTTCACTTGGATGTTCTAATTCACTTGATGTTAACAGTTAATCAGCTTTCTGTTCCATTTTCAAAGGGAGAAAAAGACAGTGACAGATAATAGATATTTTTGCTATTATGTCTATATGCAGGTCGAAGTAATTGCACAGCTACTGCAATAAATTGAAAAATAGAAATTCGATGCTGAGAAGCAAAACAGTTGTTTCAAACATGAATGAGTGACAAGCTGCAGACAACAGTGATAATACAATACCTGATCACAGTGCATCTTTGTCAGTAATGTCAAACAATAGAAAATCTTGAGGTTGACAAGTTGAACAATTTTATAATGAAACTTGAGAGATGATTATTACTTGAATTTGTGCAATCAAGATTTTCATCTTTCTATTGGTTTGTCCAGCCATAATCAAACTCCTTCTGAGGGACCCTGAGGATACATAATCCCTCCAGCTAGTTCTGGGTCTGCACCAGGGTCTCCTCAAAGTGGGTCATATCCAGAAATCATCAGCAACCATCCTAATCAGATTCCCAAACCACCTCAGCTGACTCAGTATGAGGAGCAGCTCCTCCACATGTTGCTAAGGCTGAGCCAAGCCTCTCCACAGAGGAAGCTTATTTTTAATCAGGACTGAAAAAAATAATTTATTTGATGTAGAGATGGGGTTTGTATTAGATTCACAGCAGCATCAGAGCCAGTGATTTAAAAAAGTTGAACTTGCTAATAAAGAAGGCTAGCCCTGTTCTGGGAACTGCTGTGGAGCCTCTGACTGAGCAAAGGAGGACGCTTTTTAAAATAAAGAACATGACAAGAACATTCACATCCTCTTCACAGTAATTCAACAAGCAAGTGTCTTCACTCGGAGGTGTCTTCAGATCCACTGCAACACAGATTGCTACAGAAGATAGCTGCCCACAGCTAGAACGACTTACAATAACTGAAAAAAAAACCTAAATGAGTTTAAACAATATCTTTGATTTAATTTGAAGGTTGGAACTTTAACAGGTTGGCTGTTAATGATTTCCAGCAAAGCTTGGAGTGGATTTTTAATCACTGGCGTAGATTTGGTATGGACGGAGGTGACGTGTCCCCACCAATACCATCACTGAATTGTCCCCACCAATAATTTGATCCAAGGGTGCAAAAATAGCGCTGCATCCCCACCAATAGTACGTGCAGCCTAGCGGACCAGGTGCTGGGCTGCTGCGTGCGGACCTGTGTCCAGGGTAAGGAGGCATACATATCTGGATCGACCTGCTCCTGGTCTGGATGTGGACCAGGCTGGACTGGTCATCAGGCATTTTCCCGGTGATGGAAACTTTTGGCCAGTCTGGACCGGGACCAGCGTTACAGGACAGATCACTTTAATCTGCACTTCCTGCTGTGGTGCATGCTCAAACCCACGCCTAGTTTTTAATGACAAGCATGTAAATGCTTTTAAAAGCTTTATAATTTGGTTTCCATCTCCTGCTTGAAGTCAGTGTTTACTCAGATTTCAAGCCCAATGAATAGAACAAGATGCACGTCTTCAGTGAAAGCAAGTTTCTTTTTAAAATGTCATCTTTTTGACTATTCAAACTTTAATCTGTGCTGAGTCAAGGCAACTTTGTATTCCTTGTTTAACTTCTGTTTTTAGATGTCAGGGTCAAAACAGAATTTATGTAACAAAATATTCATCTTTCAGAACTGGTGGGTTGGTGTGTCTGGAGTTGTGGCCAAAGGAAAACATGTTTTTAATGTTTTCACTGTCTGTAACACTGACACAACTCCGTTATTATACAAAGAACACATTTTCAGAAGTGCTGCAACAGTTTGAAAATCTACAGACAACCTAAACGTTCTTTGATCAGATAATTGATGCTGTGCTTTAAACAAACCAACATGCAGCAGACAGAACCACAACTTTCTGATGCTGTGTATTTTGAAGGAAAAACAACCTACTGATGCATACAATTAGAATTCATTTAGCTGAACAGCACTCTGCTTGCCCCTCTGGAGGACGTCCAGAGAAGGAGGAGCCTTGGCTGAGCAGATTAAAGTGTGCTACTATAAAAAGCATAATGCTTGCTTTGTCTGGCAGAGAACCGTTAGGTGGGAGGGTAGGGGGAACTGAACAGTATGGCTTTTTATCAGAAGAATAAAACTCTGCGAAAGAGGAAGTTTAATCCATCTGTCACAGCGCAACGCCAACGAGGAGCTGCCATTCACTGAGCTCCTCACTGACACTTTCAGACACTCCGAAAACTCAAACATGTGACAGAGTCTCTCTGTCAAACAGAGCAGCACAGTTTACCCGGATGTCAGGTGCTGTGTGCAAAATATTCTCACTGGTACATTTTACTGCAAATCTTGGAAGTGCACCTAGATGCCTACGTACTGAAATAAACCCATACATCAGACGGGGAGGGAGGGGGGCACAATGTGTGTCTACCTTTTCTTTAACAGATTACTGCGCAGCTGAAGTCTTATGCTTGCAAATACAACTCTGAAAGAAAACACCATTTGTTGTGTTGAGACAAAAACATGCGCTGTACATCAAAGACAAACGCAGAGCGCAGCAGCAGTGTCTCATCACTTATAATGAGAAAATAAGTCTGTCCGACAATCACACACACATCCTCTGGCTGCACAAGGCTTGCATGACACCAAAAGGCACTCTTTTTTTCCCTAGTTCACTCTCAGTGGAATGTATCTATTTAAACGTTTAGATCCAGACAATTTCTAAGCAGCAATCGATGTAAAAACTCACATTTGTAGGTTCATTTAAGATGTGTTATACCTTCCACAGCTGCAATAATAAAATTATTATGTCAATTTTTATCTTGCATGCTGAAAAGAAGAGTGTATTATGTATTATTAACTCACAGGAACAGCTCTGAATAACCTTAGGGCTACAAACAGATAAGAATGCTGTACGCTAACATGCTTTCTGTGCAACTACAAGCACACATTTCCTTCCTTTTGCTTGAAAACAAATGATTCTTATGAACACAAGTAAATAAAAAGCCTAGCATCCTTAAAGCAGTGTATATCAGTATCTTCTTTGGTCAAATTTTAAAAAGAATGTGCAAAATCTCAGGAGATAGTGCAATATCTGTTGTGAATGACTCATGGACACATCAGGTTTTAGCTGAATATCTGTATAACTGACTGAGTCGTGTTTGTTAAGGTCTGTTATATGTGGCAGCCATCTTGAATGGGGTTGAACCAGTTGTAGATGTTCATCGGATGGTTACGTTTTCTGAGTTGCATTAAATCTAACAGACCAATAGGAATGATTCTGAAAGTTAATGGCAAATTTAGATGTTGTACAATGTGCTCAGAGCATGTGATGTGATGACTTTCAGCTCCTACCATATCAAGTTTTAGTTTGATACCTTTAGAACTGATGGAGTTATAGTCATTTTGTGTCATTTTACTAAGACTAGCTGTACTGGTCTTCTTTGACTTGGGTATATCTGATTGAAGATGTCTTAGATGGATGTTCAATGAGAGATTTGTAAAAATGTGTTCAGTGGTTCATGAAATATTTTGCTGACAGACAACCAGGGTTTGGTTGTTAGCAAAATAGCTGTGGTGGCCATCTTGATTTGGGTCTGTTGTGGCCTGCCTTTAGCCTTTAGGTGGCAGACAATAACTCACACTAATGTCCATTTGTGGATCCTGCAGCAGGCTAATGTCTGCAGAAACACGTTTACATCAGGCTTTTAGTAATGGGCTGACAAAAAGGAAATGATGCATAATCTGTATCCTAAAACCCAACAGCTGAAAAACAAAGAAGGTAGAACCTGAATCTGGTTGAAAATCAAGCCTTGCAACTAAATTGACAAAATAGCCTGACCCACACATAGAGGATAACTCAAGAACAGTTTTGCGTGCACATACACACGAGGAGCTGCACACCTCACAGAAAGGAACAGTTAATGTTTTAAACTGGGATATATTTGATGGAGGTGCTAATCCAGCTACAGATATGGGACTGACAGGAAACACATTGTGCATTCTTTAGTGTCTGTGCCCAGTTTTTTTTCTCCTCAAAACAGCACGTTTCTTTGTAAATAAATGAAACTAGATACTCAAAGATGAACATGCTAGCACAGAAATTCACCTAATTAAGCTCAACCCTCAGTGGTATGACAGTGTGTGTGTGTGTGTTGTTCTACATTAGCTTTGAACACAGTCTTATAGGGTATGATCTGTTTATAAAATCAGCCCTCTAAAGAGGAGAAATGATCCCTTTTGTTATCATACGCATCAGTCTGCTACTGCACATATTTGTTTGCATGCTTTGTGTTTGCTTTGTATGACTTTAAGCAGTAAGCCTTATTTTTTTTTTTTTGCTGAATTCTGACACAGTTTTCTGTACACAGGTCTATAGGTGTCATAGGGGCAGATTATTATTGCTTTTAGCTCTCATTCTGTCAGACACACAAAGCCAAGTTTGTCAGGAAGGTCATCAACATACTTATGCAAGATCAATTATGAAGTTTTAGATTATTGGCCATATTCATTAGTGAACTGTTGCTAAGCAACACTAATATGTCACAGCTAAAGACCTGCATGATCTAACTGACATCCCATCAGTCACCATTCACCGTCTAGAAACAGAAAGCAGCAGAAAGCCAAGTGTGGAGGAGGGAAGCTGTTGTTAACCTGACAGGTTTAACCATGTTTTTGGTTATTTTGGGTAAATTTGAACAAATGTGCTCCTTCTGACTCATTACGCATCATTAAAAGAGCCAGAAAAAGATGCAGAGACAGATTTCAAAGCAGAGACGCGAGAAGAGAGCGGGACAAAAATACAACAGAGAAGAGGAGGGGAAATGAGATATAAACAGACGAAGAACGACAACAGAAAAGAGCCTGGGAGATTCTATGAGCGAGACATCACTGCACTTGTTGTGACTTTATCAGTAACATGCAGTTATCACCAGAGAGGGGAGCTGATATTGAGATTTAAATATTTAACAGCTGAGTGGGATGCTTAATTAGTTTCAATCTTTTTTTCATGGATGAAGCTAAAGGGGCACTTCTGGATACAGGAGAGTGTAAACTCTAGACCTAAATTGGAACGTTTAATTTTCCAGGTCTGTTTTAAACTGAGATGACGACGGTAGGCGTCTTTATTATTTAGATGATGTTTTAAGACACAATGGTTCATGTGGGAGGTATGAGCAAGATGGGGAATTAAATATTTTCAAAGTGAAGACAAGCTGTTTTGTAGATGCAGCTAAAAAGTGTGGTCTTCAGATAACAGATGCATTTGATTTCATTTCAGGCTACGGTGTTATTTTCTATGACTAATCTGTGATTAAAAGCCAAAAAAATGTGGCTAAGAACTGTGAGAGACGAGTGGTTTGACCATCACTTTGGGCACCAAGATGCTTATGTTCTGAAAACTGATTTTAGTTTCTCCAGGAAAGAAATCTGTTTTGCCATACAGCTCAATATCAGAGTCCCCGTGAGAATTGGCCAGAAAAAAAAAAAAAAAAAGAAAATGCCTAATCATTGTGGGAGATAAACAGCACCACAGTAATGAGAAGAAAATGAGATGAAACTAGTTTAGAATGCAGAAAGTTGTTTTTTTTTCTTCATCAAATTGCCTCATAGTTTTAGTTTATGTAGCAGCACAGATGATGACTGTGAAACTCTTCCCAGAATGCACTTTTATGGGTTTTATTTTTGAAGGCGGAAGCTTTCCAGCTGGTTCAGGTACTGACAGTAGTGTAGTACTTTTTTTTTATTTCAGTAACAAAGGTACAATAGATGCTTCCACATTCTGTGGAGCATAAAAGCAACATGCTTCAGGCACAATGTAGATCCTGCAACCAGGAAACATAACAGAGACAAATGCAACAAAAGATTTGTTAAATTAAAACAGCTCAGAAGACTTATGTGACAGGTGAGTAGAGGGACAAAACTAGACCTGCACACCATCAAACATGCACACAAAAAAATCTAATCTGCAATGTTTCAGTGGCGAATATATTATCTTTAACATGTGGTATAAATGCACAACCAGTGCATCTTTCTGGTTTTCAGATATTCTAATGAATTCTACTGTGACTCTGTCTGTTCAAAATGTAAATAAGCAACATGTTTTCAACAAGTCTGTCATATTAAAGCGGCACTCCGGAGGATTTCATCAGGAGAGCAGTTTTTGAATCTAGCGTCCAAAGGCTCCTCCTCAAAACATCTCGACACGCGCGTCCGGTCGCGTGTGCGCGCGTGCACACGGCGCATATACTTCGGACATGAACTGTACAGCTCAATGTGTAGGGTTTAACCACTCACAGTTCACAATCTTATTCCAACAATACTACGAGGGTCTGATGAGCCCTCTCTGTCCCTGCTGCTTCTGATATTAGCTCTGTTAGCAGAGAGCTGCTGCTGGACTCTGAAGCTGAACTTGACTCGGCCCTGGATGAACTTTCTGACCAAAATAAACGCGTAACCCTGTCAAGCCTTGCCATTCTGTGAGGTGAAAGGTTTAAAAATAAAAATAAATCCATCTTTATCTGGAGAATGGGTAGGTTTTTAGTAGAAATGAGCCGTGAGTCCTCAGTGAACGGCTGAGACGGCAGAGAAACACACGGAGCGTCCTGTACGACAGCGCCCCCTACTGGTACAGGTTTGGTCGATGCGTGTGCATGTTGAGAGAATGCAGAAATTTGAATTTCATTGGCTGAAAAATGTCGGCGGCAAGAAATAATGGAAAGGGGTCTCTAGGAGGAAGGAGGGTCTTCATCAGAATGACAGATGTTGTGGAACTCAACCCATAGATCATAGTTTAGACCTGAAATATCATTTAAAACATTTAGAAAACTTTGATACAGAGAAAAATGCTCCAGAGTGCCGCTTTAATAGATCTGTATGGAACATTAGCTGCTTCAAATGCTCACATTTCCCTGCTGCTGTCCAAATGGCCAGACAGTAAAATATTTTGTGTTTGATGCTAACAGATCCACAACACCACAGCCTCACAATGAGAATGACCATTTTCACTTGTTGTTTATGCAGTCTACTGATGTTTGGGTGTAGTTTCTTTACTTATATAGTTTAGCTTCTCTTGGTAGGTTTTGCATATCTTCTATTTGTCTGTGATGGAACATGCATACGTCTCTGCAGCCATCTATGTGATGAATTGACAGGGATAGCTGGTTTCATGCTGGGGGACTGCTTTAGAGCCTCAGGAGATGATGAACAAAAAGTTGTACAAGCTGCTCAACATAATGAACAACACGACACACCCTCTCCACAAAATAATAAAGAGTTTTCAGTGGTTTCTGTAGCTGTGCTGCAGTAAGAACTGCAAGCTGCAGCTGCTTTAAAGTAACATTTTGAGGCATGTTTACATTTAGATAATTACTATCAGACCAGCTGTAGATAGCAATACATGGATGTAGAGTTTACCTTCAACAAGACAGATGACTAAACTGGTCTGAACCAGTCAAGAACAAAGTGCATCACTGTTATTTTGCATTACTCACATCAAATTCTATGCTTTTTACAAGCAAAGGGTAAAATATCCAAAGCACCCTGGGGTTAAGGCAAGTAAAGTTTTCATAATATTTCTCTCAAAAGAACCATAACTAACAGTCTAAAGGTTTAGTGTTAGCATGAACTGCTGTGACACATAGGAGACTGGAGCTGTTTTAATAGGACAACAATCCACTTAGGCTGTAGGTCCATTCAGAACAACCATTATTAGTCCAAACACTTGAGTTTGAAGCAGATCTTGAGGATCACTTCCAAATCTTAGGCCATGGTCATGCAGAATGGGGTGTATTGTCAATTATATGTCGGGGGTGAAGTCCTGCCTCAAGTGGAGTTTAAGCACTCAGCAGGTAAGGATGGTTGTCTGCTGCTTAGAAGGTGAGCAGTTCAATCCCTGGTTCCAGCAGACCAAATAAAGAATTATCTCTGGGAAAGATACTGAAGCCCAACGTTACCCACTGGTCCTCAGGGAAGGGTCAAATGCAGAGAAATAGTTTCCCCAAGTGGACAGTAAAGGACCCATGGGAAGTATCTTGGGGTCTTTTTCTCAGGAGATCCACAGGTGGATTGGGTAGCATCAGCAGTAATGTGGAGGCTAAACTGTGGTGGAGTTAGTTAAAGTGATACTATGCAGCTTTGCTTATTGTGAGCACCCCCTAGTGTCCGTTTTAAATCACTGTTGTAAAAACGACTCCCCCCCCCCCCTTGTTTTCCGTCCGTGTTTTCAAAACTACAAACCACAGAAGCAATTAGCTTCTTTTAGCTTCATCAGATAAAGGTTTTCTTTGTTTCTTTGGAGGCTTCGCCATGATGAACACGATGCGATAGTCTTCAGCTATGATTCAGCTCCTCTATACCGAGATGTAAATATTGAAATGCCATAAAGCAGGGGTCACTAACAGGCGGACCGCGGTCCGGATCCGGACCCAGAGCCGGCTCTGTCTGGACCCAGCAAATCCAGACCCGGTCCCTGGTCCTTAAGGAGCAGGCGTGTCCGAGGAGACACGCGAGCGCTAATGATCAGGTTCGTCGCTCACTCGGAACCTGCGGAACTCGCCCTCCCCCTGCGTACATGGTTCGGAACTCAGTCCCGGACCGGAGTCCTGGAGGCGAAGCCGAGCGAGTGGCGCATCGCGGCAACTCCTTTAGTTCGCTAAGCTCCCCCTACACCACGGTCGGGCAGCCCCTCCCGCAGCTTCAGAAAGAGATCTACTGCTGCAGAAAGGCGCCACGCACACTAGTGATGCGCGGGTCAGGGTCCTGCACATTTGAAAACTTCTGACCTGCCCCAAACCGCTCGGCATCGCTGCGTCTATTTTTAGAACCTGCCCCGATCCGTCTCATTAAAAACACGTTATAATGACTGAAAGCCTTTTATTTAGTCTGACGTCTCCAAAATAAAAGTTTTTTTAACCTTCTCTCAAACGTGCTTATGCAAAGTGTGCAGAGAACATCATTTCTCCGTTTTCTTTTATAAATCCTAAAGTTTGCGGAGAAAGTGACTTCCTTTCCAACCCGCATTTTTTTGTTTTATAAATTTTATATCAAATATAACAAATTATAAACATATATATTTATTTTATAAGTTTTATAAATGAGGCCACAGCGGTCGCAGAGCGAGAACCGGACGTCTCTCAGCATCATTACACCTGCAGACGCTCTCACACGCACGCACAGACACACACACACAATAACGGATAATTTAGCTGGAGGGATGTATTTCTTGGCTGATATGGGAGCGCCTGTGTGCGTCGCACACAACACCCTCACCCGCTGCAGAATTCTTCAAATTGGTTAAAGGACTAGGAAAGAGGTCGTGCACTCATGCACCGGGTAGAGATGCTGGAGAGGTGAAGAGAGGAGGAGAGGAGGAGAAGCTCAGAGCAGGTAGACGAGCAATGATCCAGGCCATTGTCAGTAATCAGTTCATTCTGGTCAAAAACTGGACCAGAGTGTCAAAATAATGTCGACTTTTCTGCATCTGAACAGAAGGAGAAAAAAACCAAACCATTTTTCTCAAAAAATAACTTCAACCACAAACTAATTAATGGGGATCTTGTGCTCAGAGAATATATGTTTAAGTATTTAAATATATATGAATAATTATCTATCCATCCATCTATCTCCAAATAATTATTTATATATAAAAATACACACATACACACACACACACACACACACACACACACACACACACACACACACATATATATATATATATATATATATATATATATATATATATATATATATATATATATATATATATATATATATATATACATATATGTGTGTGTAAGCAGGTTAAGGTGGCGCTGCCCCCGGACCGAGGACCAGGTCGCGAATGCTGATCTGGACCTTTGGCATATTTAGTTGAAGACCCCTGCCATAAAGCGTTACTGCTTCTCGCGAGACGTGACTTTATGAGACTTCCGGGACACCGTGACGGAGAAATTCGAGTTGCAAACACAGTATTCTTGATCTAAACACTCGATGGGGCTGAGTGACCTTTCAGTAAAGGGTCATATTAACACATCCTAGCTCAAGAAAAAGATTTAAAAATATGAAAAAAGTTGCAAAGTTTCCCTTTAAATCAGAAGGTAAAGCCTTTGATTGGTCTACAATCCTCACTTTTGAGCATAGGTTTTGGGTAATGACTGAAAGAACAAGATCCCAAATACATGTGTCCAAATGAAGTGTCCTCTGCAGGGTGGCCTGGCTCAGCCATAGAGATGGAGCGAGGAGCTTGGACATCAGGGACGGACTCCATAATGAGGGGAACCAGCTGAGGGGGGTCTGGTATTTGGTCAGGATGCCTTGTTCCCACCTAGGACATGCTGATAGGATTTGACAATTATTTATTTCAGCTAATATAACCTCCATTTGTTTCATATAAATGCTTCCTGCTTATCAATTAAAAACGTTTTCAAATGCTTTATTGTGTTCAGGAAAGAAAATGACCTGTTCTGCTGTTTAGCTGCTTCTATGAGGGAGAAGAACAAGGTTTTAATTCATCTATTTGACATTACCTCCTTTGTTGGAAGGACCATGGAATAAACAACCAAATCAAGTTGAGGTCCTAAAAGATAACTACCTTTTAAAAACTTATTTGCAGAAAGAATTGTATTTAAATTTGATCAATAATAGAATGGAATAACAACAGAAAAATGAACTATAATTAAAACAAGCTTCTGAAACTACAAATAAAGATGTTTTCAATAAACGTTTACATGTATAACTGAAGTTGAGAATGTTCTGAAAATCTCCACTGCTGCTTTGCCCCATTTTCCTGAAAGGTAGATGTGTCAGCATGGGGCCCAGAAGCTTTCCCCGCACAAGCACCCCAGGATTATTTGTTCCTGTGCCCGGGACTGTTGGGAGGGCATCGGCAGCAGATGGTGTGCTGCAGCTCTAGTTGTCTCAGGATGAGGAAACAGGGAGTGAGTCGTGCCCTGTTCGGCCCTGGCCTTGGAGACGATGTAGCCACGTCCTGCATCAGTGTCACAGTCAACCTCTTCCCCATAATTAAGGCCAACCCCTCCGGTTTCACCTGACAGCAGAGAGCAGCTGGAGGACAGAAGAGGAGGAGGAGAAGAGGTCGAATTCTCCAGATGAATGGGAACAGAGCGACTCCCAGAAAACCCATATGTGTCATCAGGCCACATGGACACGTGTTTCTGTCTCTTTATTCAGTTTTATAAAACAAGGCCCTAAAATATGACTCCACGCAGCACAAATACCTCAAGACCTAAAGACAAATTCACTTCCCTACAATCTGCTGAATGTTTAGGTGAACCTCCAGCGCTCATTACCGTCCACTGCTAGTGTCACCTGAAGCATGCAGCCTGGGATTAGTTTTACAAACAGAAAGAGTGGAACAAGAAAAGTAAAAACTTTTGCAAAATGTTCAAATTGTGCCACAAATCTCTATTGCCGACTACATCCCTAAAATGGCCATAGCTGTTGCTGAGTCTGCTGTTATCCAGCACAGAATGTAACCTAGATATCTAACTTTATCTTAGTGTTGACGCAAACTTTTACAATTTTCTGACCTGCAAATCAGTAAATCGGTGCTTACTGGGCTGCACATTTACAGGGACTAATGTGGTGAGGGAATTATCTTGATTTTCTGCAGTGAGTTATAGTGGATAATGGTAAAAAAAAAATATATATATATATATATATGTTTTATTGCTGCCTTTATACAAGATTTAATCCTAATCCTAATCCTTAGAAACTATCAATTTTAAAGTGCGATAAACCAAATTGAGCTCCTGCAGGAGGGTTATCCTCCTTCGGAGCTCAAATGGATCTCACACATAAACTTTTACCATCTTCTGGTGAGTCCTGGACATTTTACAAATAAAATAAACGATTCAATTTATTCATAAAATTCAATATCTCTGTTCTAAATCCCTGGGTTAGGTTTTTATTTATAACTAACTGCAAGTTGTGTCACCTGTTTGAGAAATAAGAATCTAACATCTAACTTTGCTGATGCATCAAACATCCGAGAGGCGCCACATCTGTTTCTGTTAACATTTGCTTATTTAATTCGCCCTGTCAGCTGAAAAACAACCCACTTCTACAAGCTGCAAAGGCAAAATGCAACATGATCAGTTCTTTCAAGTTTGTCTCCTAGACTTCCTGATGACATGAGCATATGAACAACTTTTAAATGGATAAAAATGGTCAAATCAATGCTCAGTTCAACATATCTGCTCATTATTTTATGGGTTTTTTTCTGAGTACAACTTACAGATAAATTAAGATCATGTTAAACTGTTAGTAAGCTGAATGTGTAGCAGATGGTAGCTTGGCAATAATTGTTTTGTTTAATTATTATTGTTATGAAAAACTGCATTTCCTCATTTACTCTTACTGTTTGTGTTGTCTGACAGAAGATTTAAAGTCAACATGTTCACAAATACATGTATTGGTTAAGTTCATTACACAATATTCTAAGCAATCCAAAAATTTTACCTTTCAAACTTTTACCCTAATAAAGGGAGTGATTTATAGTTCTTGCTCATTGCTTTCTGAACTGAACTGTTCAAGTCTAGGCTCAAATCCTATTTTAATTCTCTCGCTTTTAGTAATCATTGATTTTAGTCTGTTGTGTTCCTATCTGTGACACAATTTTATTCTGTTTTTAGACTCAATGATTTTATTTCTTACTTGTTTAATTGCTTGATGTTTATGTTAAGCACTTTGGCTAAAGCTTGTTGCTCTTAAATGTGCTATACAAATAAAGGTGACATTGATATCTAACTATGGGGAATATGGCAATATAAAATCCCTTTTTGGTGGAGGAGGAGAGGAGGAGTGACTCTGATGAAGACTACCAGTGTCTGTGTTTACATTTTAAAGCTCAAAATTCATCAGGAAACGACTGATTTTGGAGGTGACTTTGTTAAGACCTGTGCCTGATGCTGAAAAGGACATATGGATTTTGCCTGTTTGTGTTTCCTGATCCAAGTTAGATGTGGGTTCCTATTTCAGGTTTTAAACGCATCCCCTTTCTGTTTATGCAATTATTTAGTGCAATCAGTAAATATCTCTAAAACGTAAACAGAAATGAGTAAATAGCATCAGCTACTGCAACAGGCTGCTACCAGTGCAACATTTTCAGTTCAAAAGTAAAAGCAGTGTCTACGTCTCATTAACTACCTCCTCCTCCTTTTCATTATCTTTTCTAGTTTATCCTGCGGTGGATAGAGTTTGATTCGGCTCCTCTGTAGGCCAATGGCACATGTGCTGTTTCCCTCATTGCCTGTCCAGTCTGCACTGATGCTATCAGAACCTGATTCAGTGTCGTCGCCTCAAAACTTATAATTGATACAGGATCCTGATGCCCCGAGCAGCTGACATTCAACACAATCTGAAGGACAGCTGGGGAAATGAGGAGCTTATAATGAAACATGCCGCCAGCACAAATAGCAGGAAGAGCTACTTGTAATGTGATCTGCTCCGGCGCTTAAATATCAAGTGCAATTAAATGCCAGTGATGGCGGCACATGGGCAAGTCGTATGGATGTATGGAAATAAATTACTCTCAATTGGTAGTGACAGTCTTTATAAAGTCAGCTGGCATTCGCTGCTCTTCCAGTAAAACAGCAGGCCTGCTGGTTCTGCTCATGAAATCAATATGACTTTAGTGACATAGGGACAAACTTATTATGTCTTGCTCAAAAAGTCCTGCGCTTCATTTTCTTTAGTTTGTGATGAACGGAGTTTGGACAATTTGAAAACTGCATTTTTGCAATGGCATCGTTAGAACACAAACATTTTGTATTGGTAAATATCATGACAGCTATTCACATTGGGAGCTAAGACTTGCACATATATTGAGTTGTCCTTATTTTACTTCTCTCGTGTCTTACCAACTGGCAGTTAACTTTTTTCCTTTGTGTCTCTTGCCTCATACTTTTCTTGTCCTCTGTCCTCAGCCCCCGCAGTGAACTCCTGCCACCCCCAATGGGAGAGGTTGTCTGTGGGCAGGGCTGGAAGACAAGGAGAGGGTGCACTCAGCTGAGCATCAGGTCAGCCATTTCACGCTCATCTTTTTTTCATGTTCCAGCAGTTGTAAACTCTAGGACTTAACCACGCAACTCAAGACGTTGCCGGGGGGGGGGGGCTCACTTGTATGTGCGGCTGTGTGAATTTGGATGTCAGACCTTTACGAGGGCAGAGAGCTAGAGGTGCAGACAGAGATTAATGGCAGGAGGTGTCAACTCTTTTTCAATATTAAGGGAAGAAGTTCTGTCATTTTGTAGATACAGAGACGAAGGGGGGAGTGTGAGCCCTGAGGATCCATGTCGAACTCGAATCTGCACTTTCCAGTTTATAGAGGCATCTTGCAATATTTATATTTTAATAAGTTTTAGGTTGATTTAAAAAATGTGATTACTGCTGTTCCAAACTCCTAGTCTTTTGGGTGTAAATGTCACAGTGAGTAACCGACTCCTGAGTTAACTCAATAAATAGAAACTTCTAGTTTGCATGAAATGTCACAAAGAAATGCATTGCAAAAATGGAAGAATCCCCATCACAAGAAACAAAGCAGAAATGAAGAAAGCTCAGATGTTCTAAAGTCATAATTTATGAGAAATTTCATATTTCATCTCTTTATGACAGTGTGGCTTAGACACTCTTTAAATCTACATTTTTTACTTATTTGACTCAGAATATATAAATATGTAAATGAGTCACACATCCGTCTATATCGTTCCTCTGTTTCTGCTGATCCTGGTCCCTCTGGTGGTCCGCCCTGACAAGTCTCAGTCTGTGATGTCCAGGGACCACTTCCTTGTGTTTTAAGTGCCTGTCTGGGCCTGTGCTGATGCATTCGTTGGCTCTCTATTCTCACCTTAGAGTGTCAAATACATCCATTTTGTCAGAGATCATGACGTCAATGCTCAAAATCACCGTCCACAGCAGCGACAGACAAAATGCAGACATCTTTATTCTGGAGTGCTATTTTTAAACACGGTTAAGAGTCCTCTTAGGGGGAATGGAGAAAAGACAGGCAACAAAAGCAGAAAATCTAAGAACTTTACAAAGTTCTGTAACCATTTATGAGCATTTTTATTCTTTTTCTTTCACTGTTTTCCTTCAGTCAAGACTACCAAATACTGATGCATTCATTAAAAGCTTTAATGCATCTGTTTTAAATCTACATGGTTGAGTATTATCACTGTTGTCTTTGTGGGTCATTTTTATATGCTTTAAAGTTCAGCGTTTGTTAAATTTTTTATCATTTAATATTTATCTAACCTAGTGCGACCGCTGTGTTCACACCTACGCAAACAAACTGCACCAAAGAAACCAGGTTTGATTTAAACTGACTAAACACTGCAGGGTGAAGAATCCTCAGATTTAGTATCTGCTGATACAAACATGAATATGTTTTTTTAAAGAACAGACTTGCAGATACAATAAGTAAACTAAATCCATGTGAGTTAGAAGATCACAGCAGGGAGACTGTTTATCTACCTGAGGTGGGAAATCCTGGTCCTCAAGGGCCAGTACCCATGTTTTAGAGGTTTCCTTGCTTCAACACACCTGGTTTAAATGTTGAATGACCTCTTCAGTGTGTCTTCAAGGCCATCTGAATCTTCTTAATCACCAATAAATTTAGATCAGGTGTGTTTAAGTAGGAAAACCTCTAAAACATGCAGGATACCGGCCCTCGAGGACCAGGATTCCCCACCTTATACAGATCACTGGGCTTGTCTCGTTATTCCTGCAAACAGGTGAGTTAAAGTCATCAGTCTAGTTAACCCAGATGGGGAGTTTAAAAGAAAATAATGACAGTGTTCAGAAAATCAGTTGATACATGGTGTCAGTGATGACATGTTTTACTTTGTGACTGACGACTATAAAACACACACAAAAAAATGGGTCATGATCTAATTTCACTTCCTAATTATGTTGAGTTTTTTCTCTTTTAGATTAAGCAGAGTAAAAGTGAAACTAAATTCTAAGGTTGTAAAGTTGGCGCTGACATTTTCATTGGTTGTTGGTCACCTTGAGCCCGCAGCTCTAGCTCCTGATAAAAGCTCCTCTTCCTTCTGGCTCAGCACAGAGTCGGTGCTAGATTATGACACGGCTGACGTGAATGTGAGTCAACAATAGAGATTGGGAGTCATCATTCAAATCTGAAATGAATCAATGAAATAAAGTTTGAAATGGAAAAAAATGCCTGAGTCACAGAATAGTTTGATCAGATGGGGACATCCCAAGTTTTAAGTTTTCTGGAATCAAATTACCGTACACTTTAATGTGAGCTGAAAAATGCAAAAAATTACTGCAATAACGTTGAAGTAACTCTCTCTCTCTCTCTTAACAAAAGAAGGAAAAGAAGTCAGTCTCCTGTTAAGTTTTTTTTTTTTAAACCAGAAATTTACATGCAGGGAAACTCACACAATTAAACAGAAAATTACTTTTGTTTCCAGATCCAGTTTGATCAAACAATGAGTCGGAACGGAGTTTTAAAAAGCCGTCAATCACAGCCGCTGTTCTTTGTCTGGAAACAATTCCTCTAAGTCTCCGGTATGCCCTCAAGCAATTTGTTTCTTTACACACTTCATATCATCCATTCATTTCAATTTTTGCTTCTTGAGCACATTTACAAATCAAATTTCACCAGGTGACAAATACACATTTAACTCCAGTTTCTACAATAAGCCTATAGATTCACTCAGCACTGCTAATACTACTCGAACATATTGTTACTGCAGAAAGAACCACACTCGAGGTATCTTTACAGAGAAATTTCCATGCAAATGAGGTGGTTTAAAATCAGTTCTTGCTGAACTGCTGTGGGTCCATGGATCTCTGTCTTATTGGCAAAACAACAGGGGGTAAAATTACATACAGACATGGGAAAGAATGCGTTTTTCTTGGCAGTGTAGTCCAAACGGTACCTGTGATTCAGTTGTTTGTGTCTGATATAGGTGGTTGTGCTTCTCTCAGCTGTAATCATATGGAACTGCCTGGTCGCTCATTGTTTTCTGTTTTTCCCTCATGTGTCAATTTGGGTGCCAATCTTGTCTCTCTCCGCAACAGAGGAACAGCTGTGTTTATTGAAAAAAGGGATGCCGGAGACGAAGAATTGAACAGCAATAACAGGACGCTCCTGGAGCTGTCAAGATGGTGTTAATGTGAGAAAGACAATCAAACACTGGCTCAAAAACAATGCATCTGCGAAAAGTGCTAAAAAATTTAAAGTCCAGCAAAGACCTGCAGAAGCAGCAACTGAAAAACATTGGGCAGAGGAATTTTAACTGAATAATAACTGATCTACTGTAGCTATGCAGAAATATCTTGTTGCCTTGCACCTCACCTCAGTCCCAAAAAATTCAATTACTTCAAAGAAATGATCTGTTAGAAGCTCAATCACAAAACTGATTCGAAAAAAATGTTTGGAAAAAATAAGTTGCTACAGTTTCAACTACATAAAGAAGCTCAGTGATGCAAAAATATACAAAATGCAGCTGATACAAATTTAAATAAAACATACCGGTAATCATTTTGATGCCACTCGTTTGTTTGTTACCTCTCTTATTAAAGGCTGGAGTTCAGCTAATGATGGTCACATGTTGGTCCAAGAAGGGAAGATATATGATCAGGTAGGGTTAGATTAAAAGTCTTACCATATTTGAAAAAAAAAATCTGTATATTTAACACCTAAAGTTTCTATATTTAAAGAACTATAACACAAAAAGTCACCAACTCAGTGTTCAAAAACAACATTCTTGCAAATGACACCATCATGAACTGACAGTTCTGAAAGCAATATTTCAGCCATTTTTAAGTTTTTCTATGTAAAAAATAAAAATAATTACTATTCTACCCATAGCAGAGAGTTTCCTGATGAGCCTCTGTATAAATGATGTTAACATCCAATAAAATTGACTAATCTGAAGGCAGCCAAGACCAAAGTGTATTACTGTGGTCTTAAACCGGCTTAAATCTCTTATATTTGACAGCTGTTCATAAAGTATTATATAATAAACTTTTCACTACTGTCAGTTTCCCAGTGCATGATTCTTTTGAAAGAAATATTGGGACTTTCTTGATAGACTTGACCCTCAGTGATGCACAAGAAGTCCTATGTGGTGTTATAATTTGCTGCTGCTAACTGGTCCTATTGGGGTGAGGACTATCATCAGAGTGAGGCCATCAGTTCAGCTGCTCAAAATGGCTCAAATTCAATTAAGGCCCAAAATCCATACATTAAAAAATTAGAACACAAAACGTCCCCAATAGGTTGTTCAGAATGAAGATTCTTCTTAATGAAACTAACTTATTGACTTAGTTCTTAAAAGGAAAAGTTGTCATTTTTGAATGAGAGCATGTTAGATTTTGAAATGTTTTGCAATCAATTCTTGGCATTTTTTGAGACACTTTCTTCTTTGCCTTTAAACCTCCAGCCTGGTGTTTGTTATATTCAGCCTGGACATGAGTCAAATCTAGTTAATATTCCCTCACTGAAAAGAGCAGGTGTCAGAACAAAGCATTAAGATATTCGGTCTATGAAAACCAGCTGGAAATCCCCACTGCAGTCTGGGGTTAAATTGTGAAACTGTAGCTAAAATCTTTAAAATTAATCATTTAATTCTAAATCCAACATCTGCTAGAACTCATAGTCAGCTCGTATCCATGCAGGCCAGCACACAGAGCTACACTCCTGCGTAATACCACCTTTATTCCTTCAAGGTCACCTGCAGGTGGGAAACCGAATCAGCCAGATTTTAGCAACCTCAGCTTGCTTGTCTCCGGCTGATTTCAGTTCAGCAGTCAGTTTCCAGCTCATCTACTGCGTGTGTGTGTTCTCCATCACTGTGATGCCATGATAAATGGGCAGCCAACAAAGCAGAGAAAGAGAGAGAGAGCGAGAGGGAGAGGAGAAAAGATCTCTCCTCTGACTTTTTATCGCTCTATTTCATCATGGAAATCACCTCATTTACTCTGAGCACTTCTCCATTCATCTCTTATTGTCACTGGCAAAACCCATTTTCTGTCTGCACTAGTGCTGAGCATATTTGTGTGAGCAAGCCAGAGACTCAGAGGAACGAAGGGAGGAAGCTGAAAGTTTACTGCTGGCAGGTCTGTGTACACAACTGGAAGTTGCAGTCATTCACGAGCTAACATCTGGAGATAACTTCACAGTTAGAATCTATTGTTGTTTTATTTTCATGTAAATGCTGGTTCACAAATCAACTCCAGGACTGTAAAATGATTGCATCTAGTTTCGGTCAGGTGGTACAATCAATAAATGACCTCATTTAACATGCTGGTATTTTATAATCTATTTTTTTAAATTCATACAATTTCCACGACTTATCCAAGGTCATGGAGCTAACAGGTCCAGGAGGGAAGCTCAAACATCACTCTCCCTAGCAACACCTGTCACATCCCAAGGCATTCCTAGACCGGACAGGAAGATAGTCCCTCCAGAAAGTTCTACGTCTGCCCTGGGGTGTCCTCCCTGTAGGACATGCCTGGGAAGAGGGAGATGACTAGAACAAACTTTAATCGGATGCCTAAACAACCACAACTGACTCCTGTTAATGCAGATAAGAAGAGACTCTATTCCAGGGGTGGGGAATTCTGGTCTTCAAGGGTCACAGTCCTGCATGTTTTAGAGGTGTCTTCTCATCAACACACCTGATTTAAATGATGAATTGCCTCCTCAGTGTGCCTTCAAGGCAACCAGAAGGCTCCTAATCACCCACTAATTCAGATCAGGTGTGTTGAAGAGAAGAAACCACTAAAATGTGCAGGACTGTGGCCCTTGAGGACCAGGATTCCAAGCTACTATTGGATGACAGAGCTGCTTATCATATCTTTAAGTCTGAGCTTAGCCACACTATGGAAGAAGCTCATTTCAACCACTTCTTTCCAGGATCTTGTTCTTTGGGTCAGGATCCACATTTCCTGATCATAGATTAGGGTTAGAACTTGCATGGACAATTAAGTCAATTACTCTTCACAACAGACTACTGGCAACATCCACATTACTGCAGACAAATCCCTGATCTGTTGGTCCATCTCTGCAAACAAAACATCAAGTTGCTTTGATTCTTCTCTGCTTGAGGTGGAGACTCAACCCCAACTTAGTGAGAGCATTCCACCCTTTTCCAGCCAGCTGTGAGCTACCCCAGCGCACGCTAAAGGTTATAGTTGTCTCTTTCTGTTGATAAGGTCATTTTACATGATTTCAGGTCCATGTTGCCCTCATTCTTACTTAAGTTGTTGTTTCTTCCCTCCTTTGTCCTGGAAATGTAAATAGAAGGATTAACTTAAAATCCAGGATATGTTTAGAGTAAAGTTGCTGCCCAGTCAAGGTGATTGAGACAAAGACTATCTGGATGTTATCAAAGTAGTAAACATGTATTTTGAATATGTTCCATTGGTGATGGATGGATGGATGGATGGATGGATGGATGGATGGATGGATGGATGGATGGATGGATGGATGGATGGATGGATGGATGGATGGATGGATGGATGGATGGATGGATGGATGGATCAGTCCACTTTCTTTTATTTGCTTTACCACTAGAGTAGCAAACAACTTAATTGGCATGCACCAAGGTTGCTGTCTTGTGTTTTCAAGCTGTGGAAAGTTGTGTATTTTTCCCGTCATACCACAACAATAATTCTTGATAACAAATGGGGTAACATCCTCAAATGTTTTCTGCTTCCTCCACACCTAAACCTCTATCCAAATTGGTGTATCGTGTAGTAAAACACCAAAGTGGCAGGATATTGCGGCGATCTGTTGGTGTCCAGCGATTGCTCGTGAAAAAGAAAAGCAGAAAAATGAATAACCTATTGGATAAAAACAACTCAGCGGAGACATTGTCAGACTGAAACTGGAAGCTCAGAGTAATGACTATTCTGTCTGATAACAAACTGCCACAACATAAATTTGGATGCTAGTTCTCAGGTTGCCATGGATACAGCTGAGCTCCACTGTAAGCATGGATGCTCCATCCAGCAGCATCTTACTGTATTTCTAATATAGTTACAATTATTATTAACATACATTTATAAGTGTTTTAGGCATCATGTTAAAGAAGACCAAAGCGTAAAGGGTTTTTTTTTTTGTTTCTATTGACTGACGTTGTTTCTTACATAATGTGTGACAATAGTAACACAAAGCTCACTCTGTTGATTTCTTTTTAACTAATTAATCAACTTTCCTCGGAGTGCAGCAGAGAGTTTGAGCTACATACACTGGGAATCTAATCAGTGCCTCGCTGTTTCTATTCTATGACAAGCTAGGGGTCCTGTGCCCAGGAGGCTGTAAGAGCTAGTTAATGACATGAATGCAATTAATAATTCAGAACAAACCCCACGAGGGTCTAAACAGAAACGTGACAGTGTGCTGGTGGCTTCTGCTGGAGAGCATCAGCACGGAGTTTATGGAGTAATGTGACATGACAGCATTCACCTCGGATGATGGAGAATGGAAGAAAACTATCAAAATGCTTATAAATATCTTATATAGCCACGGAGGAGCAGCAGGAGAAGGAGGCTGGGTGAGGGAGGAGGCTTTCAGACGTGCTCCGGCTTCTGCTGCAGAGAATAATGTCATGTTCACACAGGAGACAATGTGTGTGTTTATCATTCTGTTTCCTGTGTGTGACATGTTTGTGTGTGTGTAGCGCAGCATGCGGTTACAGCAGGTGATGAAAATTGGTGGATTCAGGCGAGCAGCTATGAATGGGGGGGGGGGGGAGCGTCAAGCAGCAGAACGACTACACAAACAGAAATTATGGATTTCAGGGTTTCTCCTTGCTTATGCGTGTGTGTAAGTGTGTTAATGAGCACGCACTAGGCTGCAGAAAAATATGAGCTGCAGACAAAAAGAAGTTAATGAAAATAACAAGTACAAAGCACAGGATAAATCCCTTTTACCTTCTGGCATGGGAAATTAACACAACTACAAATCCGTTTCTGTGAGTTACAACATGGTGGAAAGCCCCAGGTCAGGTATTATGAGAATACACAGAACTGCTCAGTTATGAACCCTTTACTCTTGAGTATCGTACAACATAAAACCTGAAAGAACACAGAAGTGTCCTGTGATGGGAAGAGAGAAAGAGAAGGTAATAGGGACAAAAAGATAAGAGTTTCAAGAGTAAAACTCCTCAGGGACAGCTTTTTATTTGTTACCCTGTTTCAGTATGCACAATAAAGACAATGTAGTGTTTAGGATATGGCTACAAACTGGTCATCATAGCAGATATAGAAACTATTGAGACATTCAGTTAAAATTGTGTTGTCTCATTCTCAAAGTACTAATGTTATACTGACTTGAGTAGCACTATAAAGCACATCTGCTGTATAAACACTCAATGAGATATAACCAGTGCCAGGTGGGGTGAAATACATCATTTCTAAAAGGTGTTTATTCCAATCACATTTGGTGAAAATGATTTAAAAAAATATTCATATGATGTGAAATTCTAAATGTGTAAAAACGCAAAATTGGTAGGCAACATAAAAGCCTTATCACAGGAGAGGTGCATGGAATAAAATTAAGGAAAAAATGTTCAAATCTATAGTGATTTTTTTATTCTTATGTAAAATATCTTATCTATGTGTCTCCACATCTGTACTTTCACTTCTGATGTACCTCTCTTCATTTACTTTCAAGAAAGATTATTAAAAAATGTTAAAGTTGATTCTCTGCTTAGTTCCTAAGTCACATCTTCTGACTTCATGGACTCTCTTTATATATAATGAAATTAAACTAGTTGTTAAAACAAGAGTGCAAATAAATAAAACATTTGAACGAGAGGACGATGTGCTCTTCAAAATTCCCTGGACTTCAACCACCGTCCTTATCTCAGTTAACTCTGAATTATTGTAAATATTATTGGAATACCTTTACACACACATGAACTTTACTGACATACCTAGGTTTATTAAAGAGTTGGACCATGTTCAACTTTTCTGGAATGACTTTCCACAAGGTTTAGGAATGTGTTTATTGAAAATTTGGCCCATCATGTAGAGTACATTTATGAGTTCTGGTGCTGAGACAGTCTGGATCACAGCTCTAATTCATCTATTGGGTTGAGGTCAGTCAGTTCCTCCACACCAGACTCACTCATCTATGCCTATACTGGAACACCAGAATGGAGTCCAGAAAGAAAGAAAAAATGGTAGCAGTCACGCCGAAGCTAACCGTGGTCCCAAATCCAAATGTGCAGGTATCTGGCTTTGCATGTTCCTGCGATAGAGAATGTTAATATTTGCAAACTGTTTCATAGAAACTGTCAGTATATAGCCAAAAGAAGAAACGAGAGACTGCTTATAATGTAAAATAAAATCACAGTACAGATTATTTTTATTTTAAGCTATGTTTACATGTAGTTGTACGACAGGTAGTTGTGTTTTTCTATTCTAGAAATTATAAAAAATGCTGCATTTCACCCCCTCAAAAAAAAAAATAAATAAATGAAAAAATGTATATATATATATATGTGTATATATATATATATATATATATATATATATATATATATATATATATATATATATATATATATATATATATATATATATATATATATATATATATATATATATATATATATATATATACATAACTACATATATATTAGAGGTGGGCATAGATTATTTTTTTTAATCTAGATTAATCTAGATTAATTTTGAAATTAATCTAGATTAATCTAGATTAAAATGGCTCATTTGAATTCTGCCAAAGGGTTCATAATACCGGTATGTGTGTTCATGAGCATGAGGCTGAAGAGTCGTGATACTTCAAGTCTAGAGTTTAAGGTTAGTAACAGCTGATCCACTGTTTGGATCAGCTGTTACTAACCTAACAAGAAATACTAAACCTGTCAGAACTTCCCTCAGAAACCCAGACCTGAGTCACAAACCAGAACCACCAGATGAGCTCTGAGCTCATTTTAACAACCTCTGATGGTTGATCAAGTTATCAGGATGAAACATTTTAACACTAAAACACATTGATCTGTCATCAGAGGTCTGTCTCCTTTAACTTTACAGCTGTTTTCTGAGGCTCACTCTGTTTTAATAGTTTTACTGTAGAAACCTTCTCATCTCCTGACAGTAAAGGATTACATTCAGTTTACAGGTCACCTGATTAAAGCATCAACTCTCTTTTTTACATTAAATAACTTCAAGCTGATTTTTTAGCTGTCAAAAAGTGATTGTAGCATCCAGTTTATCTGTAATGAATTAAATCTGCCTTAAAATGACTTCCTTTCTCTACTGTTTATTTCACATGATCCTATAGGGCTGTTTATCATGTTTTTGTTAAATAAAACCACTTTAGGGGATTTAAACATTAACGAGTCTGAAAACTAAAGACAACCCTCTGATAAAGTCACTGACAGATCAATGTGTTTTAGTGTTGATATTTTTTGATTGATTGAATGTTCAGCTGTCAGTTATGCTGAAAAACGCAGCACGCGCTGCCACATTCACTTTAACGAGAGGCGCGTGCACAGCTGAGGCTGTCGGCCCAAATAACACGTCGGTTCACCAGGAAACACCTGGAACCAGAGACAGCCAGTCCAGACCTGGTTGATGACTTGGTCGAAGTTCTGCGGGAACTCTACCAAGTTGTTGCCGCGGGTTCGTGACTCGCTCAGCGCTCTGCTGCGTCTCCTCCAACCTGGATCAAGTCCGAACCACACGGTCCGGTTCAGGAGGAGGGGGCGTATGCCGAGGTTGGCACGGGCGCGCGGCTCCCGGACGTGCCTCTTCACCTCCTTGGGTCCAGGTGAAACTCCTGGACCGGAACCGGCTCCCGGTGAAGGAGACACGCCTCACGTCTCCTGAACGCGCGCTTCACCTGGACCCGCGGCTCCCGGTCCGGGTGAAGGATTGGTTCGGATCCGGGAGCCGCAGCTCCAGGTGAAGTGAGCGTTCGGGAGACAGGAGCCGCGCCTCCTTCAGCTAGAGCGGGGGAGCGGGTCCTGCTGCAGGTCCGGACTCCGGAAAGATCCGGGCCAGGATCAGAGTCTGCCATTTGGTAATGCCTGTAGATCTCCTAGACCCAGTGACCCAATTTAGATTAACGGCGTTATTTTTTTTATCGCGCGATAACAGTTTCGCGTTAACGCAGTGCGTTAACGCAGTGCGTTAACGGCGTTATCGGCCCAGCAATAATATATATATATATATATATATATATATATATATATATATATATATATATATATATATATATATATATATATATATATATATATAGTTGTCAAAGACTTTTTCCAAAAAGTCCATCCATCTTCTGAAACCGCTTAGTCCTCCACAGAGGGTCGCGGGGGAGCCGGTGCCTATCCCCAGCAGTCAAGGGGCGAGAGGCGGGGGACACCCTGGACAGGTCGCCAGTCCATCGCAGTTTTCCAAAAAGTGCAATTTGAAAAAGTTGCGCGGTTGTCTTATACTCTGGGTCAACTTATATAAGGACCAATATGGTATACGTGATAATCATAGGAGCTTTAATGAAACATAATTATTTCTAAACGATTGTAGCTCAAATGAAAAGTCACCATGCCTGTTTAACAACCCTAAAGGGAACATCTTTGAACAGTAGAGAATAAAACATCTTACAGAAGCAGGCTTGTGTTTCTAATCCCTCTGCCTTTGAGGTCTTCTCCTGAACCAGGTTAGGCTTCTTCATTTTGTCTGTCTCCTACCTTAATAGAAACTCCTTTCCAGCTTTGATGCTACATCTCACAGGATTAAAAATCTCCCAATGGATGGGAAGTGTGCTGCTCTCTTTAAACCTCTCCCCTGCTGAGCTCAGACCTACAAGACAAATATTGATCACAGGAGGTCCCCCACCACCACCACCCCACCTCCCCCCTGAGCCTCCAGCCTCATTTAAACCTGCTTTATTGTTTCAAGATGAACCTCCAACAACAGCCCCCTGCTGAATGAATTTAATGCATGCTACTACCTTCAAAGTCACAGGTCTTGCTTATCAATTGCTTGCGCTTGAAATACCTCCCAATGATGTGCTAAAAATAATTTAAAGAATTGCTTTCCTTCTGCCCATATACAAGAGGAAAACTATGAAAAGCTGGGGCTCCATGATGTGGTCCTAGTTGTCTGGGACATGAATCAATCTGAAAAGGTCATCCTGATAGAATCAGATTATGAGAACAGGATACACACTACTCAGACTGTACAACACAGATAAGCACATCAAAAACTACAAGGGAACTTAGATCAGAGCCATATCCAAGACAAATGACTTATCTTACCTTAAAGAAAGGGACACAGTTCGTTACCAGAATGTGATGAACCCATCCTGTGTTGATGCTTCCAACACTGGGGCGGCACTAGCTCAGTTGGGAGAGTGGCCGGTCTGGTAACCAGATGGTCACCGGTTCGATCCCCAGCTCTGGCTGGGTTAGATTGTCGTTGTGTCCTTGGGCAAGACACTTCACCCAACTTGCCTGTGTGAATGTGAATGTGAGTGTGTGTGAATGTTGGTGGTGGTCAGAAGGGCCGATGGCGCAGAATGGCAGCCTCGCCTCTGTCAGTCTGCCCCAGGGCAGCTGTGACTACAGACGTCTGTCGTAGTTTACCACCACCGGTGAGAATGACTGTGTGAATGAATAATGCAACTCTGTAAAAAGCGTCTTTGAGTGACCTAGAAAAGCGCTATATAAAACTGATGCATTATTATTAATGTCATAAATTTAAGCTAGATAGTTTTTTATACATACAAGGTAGCACATATCTGCCTGTATGTTTTTGCATTTAAAATCAAATTAGTTCCTAAATATTTGACAATGATAATACCAAGAATATGCATCAACCATCAACTATATACTTATAGACTACAGAGCAGGGCTGAACTGGGAACAAAAAATGTCCCACCAGTTCTTTGTTCGTTTTACTGAAAACCGGCATCAAGCACTGCACCAACTCATATCTGCAACATGTACTTCTATCCTGCAGCCCTGGATTTGTGGTCCAGAAAACACAGGCATTGGATCACTTTATACTGGGGCGTAACACAATGCTGCCCGGGCTGAACCAGAGCGGCCCTGACATGTCAGTCAGCCCACCGGGAATTACTCAATACACCAGATGTCCAGTCATCCAGCTACAGAGTCAACTTAAACCCAGAAGTTAAAGCAAGAACAAATTACTACCCCCTAGTGGCTGGATCCAGCACGTTTTAAGTCCTTCACCCTTAGTCAACACTGATGAATCAACTAAGTATCTAAAAACTTACAACAAAATTAATGTGTTTTTTTTTCAAAATGGATTACGAAAAACCTCTGTTTTATTATATTGTCATTTACTGTGAACAAAAAAAGAAGGAAGACTAAGTATATTATTTGTTATCTGCAAAAAGCAAAAGATAGGCAAGAATGCATTGGTTTGCATGTGCATGCTTGCATTGTTCAGAAACATGCCATGAATCATAAAACAGAAAGTAAAATTAATAAACCTGCTAATAAAGTAATAAAGTTCTGTACTTTTAGATCTGTCATATTTCTTAAAAACATAGACACCATTTCAGTGTGTCTACACCTATAGGTCAGCTTGAATTAAACACACACACGTATCTTTCACATCAATCAAAATGTATATTCCTACCTATGCTTGCACTGTGTAGCTGTAGGCAAAAATTACTGAATAAAAATCCATTTAGCAGTGTTGTGTAATTAGGACTGACTGGAGCCATTACTGCTGGTGCTCTGCAGGACAGCAGCATGTCAGCAGCTGCAAAGAAGCGCCATGATACCGGTAGACCCCATCTAGAGCCAATTTCTCCTCATTTAGCTTTAAGAGGTTGACTCAAAGTGGGCTCAAATGTTTCTTCAAACAGGGACAATCATTTAACAAAGAAATTGCGAAAGCTCTGCAGGCTAAAGTGGTGAAAAAGATGTGGCATCTTTCATTGGTCATGATTCACTAAAGCACGTCTAAACGAGCAGAGATTTAATTATAGATTAGATTCTGATTTACAGTCAGTATTAGGCACTAATTTGCAATTTCTTTAAAGAACAAGTGTGCTTGCACGCACACACACACACACACACACACACACACACACACACACACACACACACACACACACACACACACACACACACACACACACACACACACACACACAATTTCATGATGAAACTCTAAATCACAAAGCAGGCTTTTTTCCCTCCATGACCAGATGTAAACAAATGCATCCTGTAGTGTCCTGAGAAGATCTGATGATTTTCTTCATTTAAAAGACTCTTTTCACATTTCTGCTTTAAATTTTAAACAACTACCTGAGATGGCAGCTCTAGCATGTCTGTGTGTCTAAGTGTTAGTTAAAAAATAAAGTGATTAAATGTGTTTTGGGTTTCTTTAGCTTTGATGTTCTTTATTTCAGAGACACAGAACTAAGGTATGAATGTATCTGGGCGATAGAAGAAGGAGATACCTCAGATTTATTAAATAGAGTTAGCATGAATCACCATTGTTTTGAGGGGAACTATGGTTGCATTGTAATCCATTTTTTATTAAGTGACGTTATGGTTATAGATATTAGTTTTCTCATCCTCTCCATGTCTCACTTTTTTTGATAAAAAGGTCTGTACTTCTATCTTATTTTTAGTATAAAAATCACTAAGTTCAATGTTCTGTCACTTTGAAAATTAAACAGCTTAAATGTTATAGAAACTAGCCGCTGCTGTGAAGTGAATGTTTTCTTTCCTCATTAACTCATTAAGAGATAAGACACCTAGAAAGGATGTGATGTCATCCTCTCCAATCAATCAGGATGAAGGAGGAAGCTGTAAAGTTGGAGTGTTCCTCTGTGATTGTGGCTGATGTGGAAGTAGTTAGTTCATACACTGAATTTGAGCTTGGCAGTTTTCTCAGAAAATCAGTTATTTATAAAAAAAAATTTTTTTTTTAAAGTAAGAGCCTGAACATAAAATGAACTGTGGTCAGAGGAGGCTGTTATCTCTGAAGGAGCCTTTATCTCCTGTTGAGGTGTCACACGCTGCAATGTGAATTTTTTCACCCTCAAAATGCTTAAATCACGGTGAATAAAGAGATGTTTGACGTTACCAGTGAGGCCTGAGGAAACTCATACTTTCATAGAAAACAGATTCCTCTCAGGCTGGAAACCTGATGCTAGATTAAGGTGATGTCAGCTGACTTTGATTTTCAATAAGAGAAATGTCATCTTGTCATAATGTCACCTGTTACGTTTTGGGTTTATTTGTTTGAAATGTTTGATTTTCAGCTGAAACATTTCTATGCATAAAATCAATCATGCAAGCAGTTTATGTTTAACTGTCAGTAATGTAGCAGCTTTTTTAGCCTCCTCTCTCTGATAGTGACATCATGCAGGAGCTCATGCAAAAGGTTTTTAATGCACCAAAAGAGAAATGGCTCACATAGCAAGATTATCATACGAGATTCAGATCATATACTTTCAATGCAACAACAACCTCATTCAAAATAAGACAAATCTGACAGTTATTTACTTTAAGTTAAGTTTTATGTCTTCTGTGAGTTTTGTTGCAACCTAAAGTGCCTTCAGTTGAGTTCAACATGGAAACTAAGAATCAAACATTGAATATATTATCTCCCAGTTAATCATAATGATGGAAAAGTAAACACTAGCCTGCCTCAACCTGTGACGGTTGGCTGCAAACTGTTAACAGTTTTCAGGGAGTTTCCAAAATATCTCAAACATTCATCAGGGCTGTCAACTTCTTTAGTGAGTTTCTGGGCCTTGCCTTTATGTTTCAGGAATTTTTTTTATCATGATCAAATAAACTATATCACAAAATTTCCCTTAAAACGGTCACAGAACTGAAATAGGTGTCTGAAGTCCACCTAGAACCATTCCCATGAGTCAGAAAGTGCAAGAAAAGTGTGAGAACTGTAAGAGGGGTTGGCAACCAAATTACTAATAAAATGAGGGAAAATTAAGAATACATGAAGACAAATTTAACACTTTGTGACAAATTTGTAACAAGAAAATTGTTGATTTCAAGTCACAATTGGTTTGTGTCAGGGTTTAAAAATGTTTATCATGCTTGAAACCAAGTGTTTAGTGTTTGAAACCTATCTTTCCCAAGGTTTGGAGTGAATCATGTCTAAGTAATCAGACTCCTTTTCTCTCTGACCTGCTGGGAGTTTCTGGATATGCCATGCTGTCTTTCTTCCAAGGTCTAGGCAGACAACCATCTGCTTTCTGCCCGTGCCTTATCTGTATGTTTTAATTTGTGTCCTTTCAATAAAAGCAAGCTCCGGAGGGGAGTTCAGATCAGAAAGGACAGAGATCCTGCTGAGGCTGTGGTCTGACTTTCTCTCCGGATCGTTGTGTATTAAAACTGTTGTTCATTTTTCCTTGGCCAAGTTCGGGTTTTTTTCATAATGTTAGAAGATTTAAACCTAACAGTTTGAATTCATGTCAGACATCCTATGTGACCTGTTCACATAGAAAACTGGATTTAAATGGGTCATATCAGTGTGTTTATTGTCTGAGTGAACATCTGTATATTTGTGTCTCCCACTAATCACAACCAGTGAGACACTGGTTAAAGAGGAAGCACCTGTAGACTCCTGAATACATCATTTATTCCCTTATCAGAACTGGACTCCAAGCAGGCCATAAACTTCCCTCCTGTCCCAAGCAGATGGACCCCCTGAACACACGTTGTGGTTACTCCTCCCCTCAGCTCTTTAAAGGTCATAAAAGATACTTTGCAGAACAATAGGTAGATAGTACAGGTTTCAAACCAACCAGTAAAACACAAGAGACCCCTTTGTTTAGGTTAAATACCCACTCAGGCCAGTAAATGTCTAAAGGTTTGACTTCCAAATGATTTACTGAAGATCTCTTTCCCATGCTCCTCTTACAGGTCTTATTTCAAACCCTGATAAACCACTTTTACAGCTTTTCTGAAAATATAAGTAACTGTTATTTAACACTGTGTGACCTAGCTGGTTTTATTATAGAAACTAATTTGAACTATATGGATTCAGTTTTATTAATGCAATGATGAGAATGTGTTTTAATAACAGTATTTTTACTATTTTTTCACATGTTTTAAATATCTCAATGTACACTATATGTAAAATAATCTTTATGTTTTTGTTTATCATTTAAAGCTTTAAAGTTGTAGGTCCCAAAGTTAATCAGAACCCCGCTGTGCGTCATAAAATACTAAACAGCTGGTTTTTGATGAGAATAAAATAAAATAATACTGCTACAACTTCATTTTTGACATAATTGTTAAGATATTAAAGAAAAAACATGATGATGCTCTCTATCTGCCATGTTCTTGTTAAATTGACTTATTAGTGACATTTTAATAAAAATAATTGGGGTCAGATGCTAAACAGTTTAAGAACCACTGATTTAAAGTTAATATTTGAGATTCGTGTTATGTGATCTGACTTTTTTATTGTGTTGTGTGTTGTTTCAGCATGCCCTGCGATGGACTGGCGACCCGTCCAGGGTGTCCCCCGCCTCTCGCCCCTTGACCGCTGGAGATAGGCACCAGCTGCCCCGCGACCCTCTGTGGAGGAATAAGCGGCTACAGAAAATGGATGGATGGATGGATGGGTTGTTTCAGCATTGATTTAATGTCTTATTAATGTGTCAGGAGGGGCAATGGATGAAGACATTATTATGGATTTTTATTAATATGAAAACCCTTTCGATTTAAATCACCTTTTATTATAATCTGACAAACACTTTCACACAGAGGCAGACAATGGTGTTAGCTTCTATTTCTCAAGTTTCAGGTTTCATTTTTTTTTAACTAATGGATTATTAGTTTAATGATGACAGCAAAAAAGATACAACTGAGCTCCAGTAAAGGTTATATTTGGCAACAAATGAATACGCATAAGAACCAAATAAAGAAAAATCTTAACTTTGGAGGAAGATTTTTGGTCTGTTTTTCTAAAAACAACAAGATACTATTGAGATTCTGCAAACAAAATAAAAACATAAATGACTTATCTGAGTTTAAGTTGACCTACTAAATAAAAACCAGTCAGATCAGGAGGAGTGACATGAGCGCTGCATCAGAGGTGTGTGTGAGCAGAGTGTGCTACGAGGAGCTGGTCTGAGAGTTAGATTGGATCTGAGGAGATTAAATGCAAAGAAGATAAAGGTGTGGGTGAGCAGAAAGCACCAGAGAGAGAAAGACCTTGGAAACTCAGAGAGCAATAGGTTCATTTTAACACAGAGGTGTGAATCAGTCAGTAACCTGTGCCGTGTCAGAGCAGCTGTTTCCTCCTGCAGGATGTGAGTGCCGTTAAGATATGATGGTAAAGATTAACATGCTTCAACTGTTTGGGAGTTTATCTTTCCATGTTTCCTTTAACCACTTCCTGTTTTCCTTTAAACACAGACCTGCTGACAAGGTTTAGATGTTCACTACTAAATGCTGACTGTAAACTGTGTTACTCAAAGGGTAATAAAAAAAGTAAAAGCATCTAAATTGGTTCAGTATGTCCTAAATAAACATCTCATCTAGAGAAAAAGCTGTAAAAGATGTGAGGATTATTCTTCAATTGATCCACAGAGGCTAAATATCGCCTTGTGCTCTCTTTTTAAAAATTTTCTGTCCATTTATCAAAACAGAGCTTTGTGTCCATAAAGGTCAAAGGAACCAGTGAAACTCTAAAAGTTGTCAGTTTCTTCCTTTCTCTTCTAGTCCACCAAATTTAATAAAATACAGAAAACTGATTTATTCCTCCCAAGATAACCCTTATGAGTGTGCTCTGACCCGACGTTTTATCGCCCACCAAAATCTATTAGAACTGACCTGTGGTTAATGTTAGGTCACGGTGATGCACAAGACATGTTTAGGGCGCAAGGAAGGTTGTGTTTTTGATTTAAAGAATGCAGGACACACACACACACACACACACATACAAAATCACCTCAAGTAAACAAAAGAAAATCTCAAAAGACACGGTTGGTGTTGTAACCTCTGATCCAAATGGAAAAAGTTTAAACTGTATCCCTGCTATTATATCTTTTAGCCATAACATGCACAAAACCCAATATAAAATTGGACTGTACTCCAATCAGCCATAACACTATTTGCACAGACTCCTACATGGAGCTAATGAGAAAAACTGGATGGAACAGTCTGAGAGTTTTTGACAAATCTTGAAAAAATAATATGGATAAAACTGAAGTTTTCAGTTCACTGTGGCAGTTATCTTGAACCGTATTGACTCAGAAAGTTAACCAGTTGCAGATGTAACACATTCAATTCTGTTCTACAAATGTGGTTAAAATTGACCCAGTGATTCATGGGATATTTAGCTGTGATTGTTACCTGACTTTTGCGTTTTTGCAGCAGGTGATGTTCACAGTACAAAATGATGGTAACACCACATTACAAACTATGACATTCTGATTTTGCTGTGTGTTTTACTGTCTGTTGTTTTGTAAGGAAGAGTACCAGGATGACTTGGGGTTTCATGTGAACTAGTTATTTCTAGTCCTAAACAGATTTTTAATACCTGCTCTGAGCCAATCATGCATAGAAGCAACATAAAACTGTTACAGAACTTCATAACATTGGGTCAGGAAAGGGGTCACGCTCTAGTGTACCACTTGAAAGTTTGTGAATTTAAAATCAGGGCTGCACATAAGCAGTGTGCAGGTGTGGTGCACGCTATACATTGTGCATGCGTACCAGTTCCTTCTGCCACAACGCTTGTTTGCAAACAACTTACGTCATGGTATCGGTTGATCAGCCCATGATCACACACTGAGCTGCAGCTGAGCTGAGCGGCTCGCTGTAAGCTTGCTTTCTTTTCCTGTTGCTGAGCGCTGCAACAAAGTGCTGCTCTAAACATCCGTGCCTGGCACTCCCTTGAGTACCTCATAGAAAATATTTTGTGCACCTGTGTTTAAACTATTCTCCAACAGTTTTACATACTTTTGAGGATCTTATAGCAAACACAAATTTTATGACAAATGATGCAAAGCAAAGATTAAATCATTTCAAAGAAAAACACTGGGCTATTTTAAGTTTCTTGGTAGTCTATCATTCTAGTCTTTTTAAAATTGTTTTCCACTAAGCCAGTTCAATACTTTTTTTTTTACAAAGTGCCAGTTCACAACACAAGTCATCTCTACGTGTTGTACAAAGCAACAAATAAAAATTATTTCAGATTCAGATTCAGGTCAGCTGACTTCAACAAATGCACTAATAAAATTCAATTAATTATAAAAAGCCAATTAGTCAAATGTGCCCTCTATAAAGAAACCAGCAGGTTGGATTGAAGCACTTTAATGCAGTACCCCACATTGAGCAAGCACAGTACGAGGGAGACAGTGGGAAACAACAACTAGAGAGACTACAGGTCAGTTGATTATAGATATTAATATATCTGATTCTGAATGCAAGAAGTATTTGCAAAATGTGTACAAGCAATTGACTGAAAACAAATATATTGTGCAAAATTTAGTGCCAAAGTTGTCACTAATGTGTAAAAATAAGAAGGTTAAAACATAAATGTTTTGTTTTGGTTGCATAAAGATTTATATTTTTTGGTATTATGTGTTACCAAACATGCTCATGTTACAAAAATCTATACCAGTCAGAGCTACACAATCTACTAAGTCTGCACTAGACAGAATTTCCTCCCCGTTTAAAATAAATAAGTAATGAAGAACTCTTACAGTGTCTTGGGAAATGGTGCAATGAAAAACAAACCTTCATAAGACAGAAATGTGAGTAAAATGGGGCCTTTAAACCTTCCTGAATTTGAACTCACAGCTATGACAAGCTGAATAATTCATGACTCCGGCTGTAAACAGAAAATATTGAGTAGCTTTTACAAGTATTTACTGCTTGCCCATTTTGTTAAAGCCTGAAAGAATCGTTTTGAGAAAATACTTCTGGTTGCTGTATGCTGAGTCAAAACAACTGTTCCTAATGACTGCATAAATCAAGCTTTCATTAACACTGTGTTAATTATATCAGAGTGGCTTTAAATGCTTAATTTATCATGAAAGTTAGTTTACAATCAGGCTCGCTGATTGTTAATATAATTATTTTATACTCAAACAAACTAAAGTGAAATTTAATTCACTTTAAAATAAAAATAATTTTCTCTAAGCTGACCTTTTGCTCCGTTTTAATACTTTTGCTGCAAAATCTCTGCAAAAAGGGACAGAAAATCCTTCTGAATATGAGCTCCAAGGCTTTTCCAAAGAAACAACAGCATTTTTTTCCACACTCTTCATGCTGTGTGGAGGACAAAGGCTGTAGAAGTGAGCGTAGGATTATCCAGCCTCTTAACTCAGGCCAGTACTGACGTCTCTGAAGTATAAGGAGGAAGGTAAGTCCAGGTCACTCAATAGTTACTTTATTTGACTCATAAAAAATAACAGATTATCATGAGATCCCTGCACCTCCAAATGCACATTTATGTGATAAGTCTAGCCTACGCAACTGACAGATATCAGAGAGGCTGCTGCACTCTCATAATACACCCACCACACTTCGCCCATCAGGAGATAATAAAACAACTGCTCACAAGTGTGAGAAAAAATTAAAACTGATAGATGATTACTGTATCGTCCAAGATTAACGATATGACAGGCTTTAAATACTAATACTGCTACACCTCATGATTAATAAATGAACAGCCAAATGTCTATCAACAGCAGGCCTCGTTTTGAGTGCTAATCAGGTCAACAGAAGCAATAATCTGTTTTATTTTTATGAAAATGTGCTGCATAACAATAATGATGGTGCTTCTGTAGCAGCAGAGAGATTGTTGTTTCACACTGGCTTAAAGAGGAGATAAAAATTTCATAATTAACAAAAAAGGTTGCACATTTCATGTGTAGCACTCTCATTAGGGTTCATGGGATCTGTGAAATTTTCTATAAATATTAAATTCTAATATGAATCCAGTGAATGTGGGCGATATTTTTGAGAAAGTTTCAGATGAGGATATTAATGATTATAAAGCAAAAACACAAACCAAAACAATAATTTGATCTGGCACTGCAGCTCACAGGTGGAAGTATTTATTAATAAAAACAACATTTTTCAAGTTGTTTTTCTATGATTTATTGTGCAAGATGATGATGTGAATCTATACTGATGCAATCCTCAACACAATATGCTGTCATATAATAAATTATTGTGCACACCAGGGAACATACTATTTATATTGCAATATGATACTGAACCAGAAGACATACAAGATCGCAGGACTAGACAATGTTGACACCAGATGGACAAAAACATCTAACTTCCTGGAAGTGCCAGTCCTGCCATGTGGCTCTGGGTTTTGTTGTGGACAAAAGCTGCATTGCAAAGTTTTATGGCCAAAAAAACTAACAAGTAAACATAAAAAACCCATGGTAGTGCAGTCTGCAGCAATGTTGAAATTGCCTTCCAGCCACAGACTTTTTGCTTGGAGTTAGCATGTTTCCTCCGAATACTTTGGTTTCCCCCCACATATCAAAAAATGCCATATAGGATAAAAATTACATGTCACTTTGGATCTGCTAAGTAAATAATATTAATAAAAAAAATTTTTAAACCTGTGTCCTGTTGTATTTAATTAGAAATACTTATTTGTAGCTTGATTACATCTCAGTTACTTCTTTAATTACATTTTAAAAATTGAGCTATTTGGGACTCTGGAAATAGAAATCACTAGTGTAGCTCTGCATAAATTGAGTTTGCTTTGCACAGTTGCAGCTGACAATGTAAAAAAGCACATATAAATACATTTTTATTTGTCAATATTGTTTAACTATAATTCATTTTTACATTTGTATGTTCATATTTGCAACCTGTGTGTATTTTTCAAGTTCTAAAACAGTTAATTGCGCATTTATGTTTTTATTATGATAAATATGTTTTTAATTCAGGCTTAATTAATTTAGTGTATTTTGGAGCCCAATATCAGATCAAATAGGTGAAGATGAGCTGATAAAAAGTCACAAAAATGTATAGAAAACGTTATTAAATGTGGAATAAAGTCACTAAGAACACTGACACGTTGATTTTAATATAATCGCAGAATTTCCTCCTGAAATCAGGTGGAAAATAAACGCGGAAGTGTTTGTGACCATATATGGTTACAAAAAAGAGCCGCTATCCTATCAGAGAGGGGGGATCATTTTTCATTGCGAGGCGTATGAATGGAGAGGAAAACAAAACGGGTACTCCGTTTAAACGCTCTGTAGGGTTCATTCGTTCACGTCGTCCGGCTTTAATCATGCTGCTCTCAGAGTCTGAGGGTGAATTAGAGGAGCTCCAGTCAGGTGTCGACTCAGACAGCGACTGCAGCCGCAGCAGTCTGGACCAGGACTACGAACCCGGGGCCCCCGAATCAGATGAGTGAGTTCTGAACATAAACTAACACAGGTTGTCCTCAGCTTCCGGTGGGGGCCAAAATATGAAGCCACATTATTCCTCGCGTTGCGTTTGGTTCAGTTTGTTATTTGAGCGTTTCAGAGCTCGTCCACCTAATGTGTTCATCTGCAGCGCGAGCGCAGGCTGGGGCTCTTTATGAGAACAGACTGGCCTTTTGTTCTCAGCGGCTAATGTGTGCAAACACACACACACATACACACACACACACACACACACACTGTACATGGTTCGTTTCCGTTTTAAAACAAGCTGAATGGGGAGAGATAGTGAAGTTTCTGTAAATGCGTTTTGTTGGCCTGAACACACACCTGATGTACTGTATAATCGTAGAAAGGCGTGGTCCTATAGACGAGAGTATCTCACTTTTCTCTTTTTTCTGTTCCTATTTCCTGCATGCATTTGAAAAACTGAGATTGTGCAAAGCAACTTTAGAAAATGTGCAATCTGTTGATTTTATTTCTTGTTTGTGATTAACTGTGCTCCCTTACTGATTTTGGAGGAATTTGACCTAGAATTAATATAATGACATCATCACTTATTCATCTTCTTAGATTTGGAGACAAATTAACAACATGTATAATAATTATTGGTAACAACCTGCATCAGAGTCAAACAAATACAGTGAAAAGGGTTGGTTGGTTCAGATATGTTTCGTAGTTTTTTTTTGGAAAGGTTATAGGCAATAACTTGCCTGTTAAATATGCCTCTTTGAATAACTTTAATTTGAAGAAATATTGTATTTGGCTCAGGTGTAATTTTTCTGACTTTTCATCTTTCTAAAAATGGCTTAATTACTGGATGTTATCAGCTCTTTCCAAAATTATGAATATTATAGAAACTGGAAACTTATTTTATTGAGAGCACAGATGAATCCTTTTCTAATACAATAGATGATTGTTGATTTGTTTTCCAAATCTGTTATTGACTGAAATGCAGATTGATAAATGATATTAAGACGAAGTCAGTTTCCAGTAAAGCCAACTTGTTTTGTTATAAGTGCAGTAGATGGCAGAGGGGGGCCTTTTTTGGCTCATAGTACCTCACACACAAGTGAAGGTACCATATGCCACTAATGCAGAAAAATGACTGATGCCACAACACAGTCCTGAACACTGATTTGCAACACTGCACACAGCCAAATCCACCATATGATGATATGTTTTATTTTTTATGTGCAGTATAGAATCAGAATGATCTTCACTGGCAAAGTGTGTTACTACTCTTAAGAATATCAAGAAATCTGACAAAACTACATATGTGAAATATTGTATGGACCTGCTGGTTGATGGTATCTTCTTTTGGGTTTGGTTGTTTGTAAGAGAGTGGCTGCTAATAAAGAATAGATGGAAGAGTGAAATGTCAGGAAGGTTGGAAGGACGTCCCGTTACTTCCTGCTCTTTCAAATAACTGTGTCCCAGTCTTAGGTGAAACTAAATCATGTAATATCAGTGCCTAAAGGCTTCTGTGTTGTACAGTATATTGTACAGCAGAAATTAGATAAATAAATAAAACTGACAGATTTGTACTTTCTATTTGCTTTTTTTTAAAGAAGGGGAATAAAAAGAGATCTGTGGTTGTGGTATAGCTGTGAAGAGGGTTGAAATGGTTTATTAGATCATGTATGTTATATGAAGTAATCAGTTTCTTACACTATAATTATGATTTTACTTGTTTTTAAGTTTTTATTTTGATTTCATAGGGTCCTGCTTAACTATGGAACAGCTACTTTCTACCAAACAAACTACAGATAAAAAGATCTTTAATGAGGTGGGTTGAATGGCTATCTCTCTCAGTCTGTGCTCAGATTCAGAGCTTTAATAAAAGATTAAACGGTTTATGGTTGCATGGCATATCTCTGGATATTCATGTTTGCATTATGAGCAAGCCAGATGCAGCTGCAGCCCATTAAATATTACATGTTTCGTTTCATGTCACCATTATACAGATGCAAGTCGATTTCTTTGTGTACAAGGTAAATTGAAATGGGTGAAAACTGCCAGCAAAGCAGACCTATCATAGCTGGAGCAGGAGGAGTCACTGCTATGCGTTCCTACATGCCTCAGGAGGTGCAGGCTACAACACATAACGGGTATGCAGCTTACTGTATGGTGCAGGGTAAATACAGGAACATAGATCCAGATTAACATGAAGGGAACAGTGGTTTGGGCAACAACTGAAAATCGATGTAGCCTCTCATAATCTGGTAATTCTACTCTTTAGCGCTTGGATGCTAAGATGTTCAGCATTTGTTTAGTTTTTATTTAAATAAACAATTCGTTCAACATAGCTGTGAGGAAAATAAAATAAGCAGAATAACATCTCAGAGTAATGTTTTATGTGCCTAAAGGTAAGCTTGACTGGTCATTTCCATGCTAATAACAGTAAATCTAACTGCTGCTCTTTATTTCTTTGTTAGTATTGCACAAAGATTTTGACAGTTGTGAGAGAATACTGAAAGCAAATATTCACAAGTTACCACTGCATAGCTACGTGATGGTAAGCCCTGTTTCTTGTATAAATCATTGACGTGAACTGTGATGCTGATGTCCTGGAGTTGCTACATTCACACTGCAGACTAAAGTGACGAGAATCTTTTTTGTTTGTTGCTAATACCCATTTTTTATGGCAGTCTGAACAGCACAAATACTGTTTTCCCCTAAGCAAACTCTTTCACTTTCATATGAGGTCCTTAATCAGATCTCTACATCAATATGTGAATGTGGCAATCTGGTTCCTGCACTTTTTATTTTATGTAAAACCTCTCATTTTTCAACATTGCTGATTTTATCATTTCAATTTCTGCTTTTATTTTATGCTCCATTAATAAGCATTAAATTAGGAATAACATAAAACTACAAAAGAGGTTCTTACAGGTGCTTTGAATCCTATAAAATACTTGAATTTTAATGTGGTATTTTCAAGGTTTTAAAAGTGCTAAGTGCTTCGAACTATACCTGGAATTGGTTGTAGCACAAAAACAGTTGAAGCAATGCAGTGAAAGTGTTTTAGCATGTATGCACACTTGACAACATCAGTGTATTCAAGGAACTGCTTACCATCATGTATCTGTTGATGATTCATGAATATTTTGAGTAAACACAACCAGTTCTCAAAAATCTGTGTCTTACTAATGAAAAAATAAACAGGAACTCAGAGTTTCCTCTACATATACTGTAATTGATTGTGGCGCACCGCCACAGCTAAATAAGTCGCCATACCTTCAGAAGGAAGTTTTCTTTATATATGTTAAAACAATGGAAAGTATATGAAAAATATTTAGCCTATATTTGAGCACTTGTACTAATGGATTAAAGATCTCCATTGTGGCGACAAATTTCCGTCAATTGGAAAAACTGAGAAGTTCGTCAAATCTCTTTCTCACTCTCTCTTCTCATTCTTCTTGCACAGGGCTCAGTCACTCTCTTTGTAACTCACTCTCTCTCTCTCTTTGTTTAGCACAAATGAAGATACAGGAGCAGGGCTATAGACTGCGAATTAATTTCAAAATTGCAATTAAAAAAACTGCTTTTTTGGGAAAAAAAACTCTTTGCGATGCTTAAAGTCTCCCTTTGGTTTAACAACAGAAACTGATTCAGACCATTTCGGTCACAAATGCAACCACATTTTTCAAACGTGTGACTAAAAAAAGGTTGTACCTGTGCGACCGAGGAATTTCCTAGGACTTAGGAACCGGTACAATTTCAAAGAAACCTCCGTGACACTGAAAGTCTCCATGTGGTTCAGCAACAGAAACGTTAAACCAGAGGTATTAAAATATAAATCTTAATAGGTCAGATGGATGCCAAACGAGTCCACGTTCCGGAGCGGGGTGGGGGGGAGAATAAAGCTGCAGAACATCTGCTTTGCAGAGCAGTGACACGCTCCAGAAGTTAAAACAGCAGCTGTAGTCAGATCGGTGTGTAATGATGAGGACAATATTGCACTGGCAACGTGGATCTAATGAAAGAACTACAGCTCAGGAGACACTAGTGCAGGTCAGAAACAGGCTGCTCAAGGGCCAGATTCAAGGGCCAGATCTGGACCCCCACTCCCCCCCGATTGGCTGTGGTCCAAATATTCCTGTCCTTTGTGTGAGTATGCTAGGCTAGTCACAAACAGATTGAAGGATATAAAATTAAAAGAATGATTGACAACTTTTCATCAAGTTAAGAGCTGGGCTGTCAGAAAATCATGACCAATGCTGATCTGTACCATGACCAAATACCCCCCACCCCCCTGACAGCCCACCACCCGAGTTTAAAAACATCTTAGAGGAAACCCTGAGAACTCTAACTTTGACTGTTTAAGTCTGGAAATGGACAGACAGTCTGGAAATTGGGCACTAATTCATGTAACACAGCCCTGGTTGGTGCATGTGTGTATTATTTTGGGTTACTGTCAAGGCTAGCTGCTTAGCATGATAACATCTGAGTTTTTTCTGCTAGACAGAACATTGCTTGTTTTTTCGCTGTGTGAGGGTGGAATGTTTTATTTAAATTATTTTATCTGTATTTACTCAGCAACTATAACAGCTACAACATTTTAAAGGGAGATACACTGAAGTATATGTAGTAAAACAAAATATCATTATAAATGGTCTCATCACTCACCATGGACAATTCGTATGGGTTTGGTGACGCATGATAACATAATGGTGACTTATATATATTTTTGCCCTAAGGACATTAATTATTTTGAAATGTCTACAGCTGATAGACCAAACTAAACACAATGAGTTTCCACAGCCTTACCACTGGATCACTATTAGATTATAAAAAAAAACCTCACCCGATCCATTCAAAACTTTGCCAACTACAAGTTTACTAAGTTTATTCCAAAAGAAATGAAACACAACAAATGCTACATCCATTTTGGTGAGAAGGCTAGGAAGCCTTTTTGATCTTTAACATCCATGGAGTATATTAGGAAAGGTCTTGCTGTTTTTTATAACATGTACAACTAGATTCAATCCAGAGTACTACAAGAAAAAGGAGGTTTAAAATGGTGATAAGTTACTAAGTACTTCACACAGCTGATATCAGTGACATCATATGGTGATGCTTTTGGTTTCCTCTGTTTTTATGGAAGCATGGCTTGAATTGAAGTGGCTTAGCCCATTTGAGTTTTTGTTATCAAAAAAGCTGCAACCTAAAATATAATGTAACCTTTTATCTATCTGCTACATTTGTACAGGGAGGACTTTCCTGATGAGGACAGTTCAAAGGAGTGGGATTGCCGGCCTGTGAAGACGAGATCTTCCAGGAGGCAGTGTCGCTCTGTATATGCCTCCCCCGTGTTCACCCCCTTGAAATCTACAAGTAAGAGATGGGAGCAGAATCCCAGAAGAAAGATGATCCTCTGTGCATCTACGCCCAGAAAAAATGCCTCTCCCATTAATACTGGCAAGAGACTCTCCACTCTACGCAAGAAAATTCAAAATGGTAAGAAACGAAAGAGAAGACAGGATGTGAAGCCAAATGAAAAAGAAGAGGCAGATGAGGACCGCTGGCGAAATATTGATGAGGACGACACTGGACCTCCTCAACCACGGTTCAGACCTGAGAGGGTTGTAGGGCCTCAGCTGAACAGAACAGCAATTTACACACCACTGGAGCTGTTTCAGCTGTTCTTCTCTACGACTGTAATTGATACACTGGTAAGAAATACTAATTCCTACGGGAAAAAGAAATGCCAAGACCAGAAGGAAAGCTGGGTGCCTGTCACATCGGCAGATATGTACTCCTTTATCTGCCTTGTTCTCTACATGGGGATTGTACCACTCAAAACTCTAAAAGAGTTCTGGAGAGGTTCGAGGCTCTTCAGCCTGCCATTCCCTGCCTCTGTCATGCCGTGCAGACGTTTTCTAGCCATTTCACGCGGTCTGCATATGAACGATCCTGCAGTTGAAGCAGCCAATGATCAAAAGAAAGGAACGCTGGAGTATGACAGACTCTGTAAGATAAAACCACTGTATGAGCAGATTTTAGAGGCCTGTCACACTTTCTTCCATCCATACCAGCATATCTCCATAGATGAACGAATGGTGGCCAGTAAGGCTCGGTTTGGATTCAAGCAGTACAGCAGAAATAAGCCAACGAAATGGGGCTTCAAGCTTTATGTTTTAGCAGACTCAATTTGTGGCTACACTTTGAACTTTTTTGTGTACGGGGGGAAAGACGGGGAACCTACAGGAAAGGGGATAAGCTATGATGCTGTCATGAGATTGCTGAAGATCCCCTTTCTAGGTAAAGGGTACAAGCTCTATGTTGATAACTTTTACACCAGTCCAACGCTCTTTCTTGACCTTCTTAAAAGAAAAATTTGGGCATGTGGCACTATTCGTTCCAATGTAGCAGGTTATCCCAGGTCAAACAGGAATACCATGTCAGTAAAAACACCCAGGGGAACGATTCGTTGGATCAGGAAAGGAGACTTGTTGTTCGTTAAGTGGTATGACACCCGTGAGGTAACGATGTGTTCTACTATGCATAAAGCTTACACTGATGACGTGGCAAAGCGCAAAGTGAAAAATGCAGAAGGACAGTGGACAGTTAAGCACGTGCCTATTCCAGGCTGCATCAAAGATTACAACAAACACATGGGGGGTGTTGACTTGTCAGACGCACTCATCGGCTACTACAATGTCCTTCATAAAACACATAGATGGTACAAAACTCTGTTTTATCACTTTGTTGACATAGCAACAGTGAATGCCTTCATCCTCCACAAAGAGATGTGTAAACTGCAAAATCGGCCTGTAGTTACACAGAAACTCTTCAGGGAACAACTCATTCTGTCTCTGGCCCAGATAGGCTCCACTCCACGCAGGTCAGGTCCACAAAACTTTATGATGTCGGCTTTTCCTTTCCAAGTTCCTCCTCCATCTCCATTAAAAGTCCAGCCTGCTTCTGTGTCCACAGTGCCACCTGCCTCCACATCTAATGTGCAGCTTGACTCCACTCCTTTCTGCCCTGAAGCATTCTCTGGCTCAGCAGTGCTGCCCAACCATGTTTCCAATAGTGCTGCACCTGCTGCAGCCTCTGATGTTCCAGGTTTAGGGCACCTGCCTTCTTACTTTGTTGAACGAATGAGCAATGTGGCCTCTAGAAACCGGGCCACTGCTGGAAGAAGGGCATGTGTGGTCTGTAAAAGAAAATCACCCGTCTATTGCAGCGCTTGTCACAAGACACTTTGTCTGACATCTTTGAGAAACTGCTACAGTAAATGGCACCGAAGTAATAACATCTGTGTTTAAGTGATGCATAAATAGCTTTAATAATGAAAGTGAACCTGACACTGATTTAACGTGGTTATCCCTAAGTCAAACCTCCATTTTATTTAGTTTTTCAAATCATTTTTAAGCTGAATACTTGAAAAATGTTAAAAGTACTGTAAAATGTACTGCCGTAAAGCAAAAACCAGTTGGCAATACAGGAAATAAAGCAGGTATTGGTGTGTTGCAGTGCTGAACGGATTTATTTCAGGGAAAACCAGGTTTCAGGGAGGTGAAACTGATGCCAGTAATATTTACCGTATGATGCTGCCCTGTCTTTGCCTTATTATCCTTAAAAATAATTAAATGAATCGAGTCTGTAATTAGTCATGTCTGTATTATGAAGGTGTGAGAATCTAATACAAATCTAATAAGTGCAACGCAGTAGTGTATTCAATTAACCAAAGGTACCAGATCCTTGGAAATCTTGTACTGTAAATTGGACTTTCACCACCTTTCTGTGATATGTTAGATTAGATTCAGCATCAATAGTGCTTTAGATCTGGACAGATCTACCTTCTGTCATTATTGCCTCTCACCATCTATCACTGAGACCCTAAACGACTTCACTACTGTGCACTGATGTGATGATACTTCATCTAGGAAGGACATATAGCTTAAGATCAAGGACATATTAATCATGAACTTAGAGAAAACGTCAGCATAAAACAGAGCATAAAAGATTGATGTACTTGAATGTAATGACTAATAAGTTAGAATGTTAAATACTTTGCATAAATATGTACTTATTTCTTCTATTTAGACTATGCTGTTAACAGAAAACACTGATCACTCGTGTTTGCTACTTTTAGATTGTAACGTTAATGCATGTTAACCATCCCAGCTGTTTTTCACTTTAAATATTCAGGATAACTTCGATTTATGCTCCACAAATGAACTTCTTTACACCTGAGTTCAGTTTAAAGAAACCTTTAAAAAGAATAGTTTAGTCATTTTTAAGTGGTGTTTTATTGGCTGTTAATCTACTGTACAGCTCATACCCACTGGTGACATCAGTCAAAGAAATCCTCTGATTGGACCAATAGTCGGATCAGGAGAGACATTGATGTTGACTAGAGGTTAATTTGGGGGCATTTTTAAGGCAGTTTGGCTCAAATTTGAGTAGCTGGATGTCAATTGGAAAGTTGGTGGTTTGATCCCAGCTTCATCCACCACATGTCAAAGGTTTCTTGGGCAAAACGTGAACCCCGTGTAGCCCTGACTTATACATTGTGTGTGAGTAGGACTGAAACTAAGTGCTATATTCAGTGAATGCAGTCCACTTGCCTTTCAAAATACAAAAGCTCATATATTATCTAGTCAAATATGTATTTAGTTTATTAGATAATACTCATTACTTTTGAATCTCAGTTGTCAAATGGTAACACTTTATATGTTGACTAATATGCTCAAATAAGTCCAGAACTAGTTATTTAGTATATTATTAATTATGTCTTGTGAAATATAAAATGGTGACTTAGCTAAAGATTATTGATTGTTAGTTTCTTATTAACCCTGTCATGCTCGTTTCAGGCAGCTTCAAACATGTTGGAACATTTCACTGACAGATGTTCAAGGTTCTGTGACTTTTTGTTGGGAAAGGTTGCACAATGCTTTGTGAAAAAAAGCTTACATTTAAAGTATTTGTTGCCAGACAGTTGTTAAGGATATGAAAGCATGATCCATGAACCTTGATCTCACTTCCATGGATTACTTGTGTCTACTTGATGAAAATATCTGTCTACAGCAGTACAGTATTAAAATGTATCCATGTTGCTAAACTGGATAAAGAGAATTACTCGTTCCGATTTCCAACAAATGTCATGTTCTCCTAATGTGAAAATACTATCACATATTTGTACTGTATGAACTAATTACCAAAGGGCAGATTAATAATTTGATGGGTGGATTATTTTGGCTCTTGAATGTAAATTTTCACGTCATTTTGTTTGTGCCTGTGTGTGTTAAAGCTAGAGTTTTGGGCTGTGGTATGTAAAAGACATTTAAAACAATATACATCATTTACTGTCAGGTCTTTGGTCTTCTGAACCATTACTTGATCATTTTGACTCACTTGAACAAAAAGTACTTGAAACAAAGATTCAGCTGTGGAAATGTGTTCACGTTTTGATTTAGAAACACGTCCAGTCTCTTCTGATTTGTGACTACTACTCATATTTGAAAGATGAGTATTTTAATTTAGAATCACTGAGTTTTATGATTTAATATAAAAAAGACAGTAAATGCAACTGGAAGGTGATAATTTGCCAGAAGTGCAAACTGTTTTTTAATGATTCATGCTGTTGTCTTTGTGAGCAAGAGTTTTTTATGAAGGTGTGAAGCTCAGCGTAAGTCTCAATGTCTTTAATTAAACATAAGACTATACTGATCTGAGTTAATACGTTTAATAACATTTTCTTTTAATTAAACACTGTGATCTACAAAGCTCTTTGTAGCTCTGTGAACTTGAAAATCAGGTAAAACAATTCATGTTTGAACTCTGTCATCCTATGTCATTTATTAAATGGATAATAACTGAACATAAAGAAAAACACAATAAATGATTTTCTTGGAAATTGCAAGTGTAATGCTTTTATTAAACACAAAGCTTCTGAACACTTTTCTAAAAATGTAGGACTGTTACCAGACTCAAAATTTTCAGTAAATTTTTAATGTTAAAACATGAACTCTTGCATAGAGGATAAATCCTACCATAATTTGCAATATATAGAAATAAGAATTTTCCCAAATTATGTGATTATAGTGACATAAATTATTTGTTTTTCATTCTCATCAGTATTTTTTAAATACCTAATTTTCCATTTGATTTCCAATCTTATGTTTCTTTTTATATATTTTTTTAAATATGCGGGATGCTTGGTGCTGCAGTGGATTGCACTGTTGCCTCGCAGCAAGGAGGTCGTGGGTTTGCATCCCGGCTCTGGTCTCGCTGCGTGGAGTTTGCATGTTCTTCCCATGCTTCCTCCCACAGTTCAAAAACATGCAGGTCAATTGGTGACTATATTGTCCTTGTTGTGCTTGGTTGCTTGTCTCTGGCCCTGGGATGGTCTGGTGATCTGTCCATGGTGTCCCCCGCCTCTCGCCGCCCCCGTTATGTTGGAGTTAGGCACCAGCTCCCCGTGACCCTCAGTGGAGGATAAAGCGGTTACAGAAAAAAGATGGATTTTTGTCATATTTTTTATTTAATACAATACTGATTATGAACAACGGAAAGGCTAGTTTGTGTACATGTCTCAGACATTTAGCTTATAAAGAAGATGAGCTGTGTATGTTCCACCTAATAACTAGGTGAAAAATAGAGATGTTGAGGAAGAGTTCAGGATTTTGGTTAAATGAAGTTTGATCTGATCCATCACCAGCCTGATGGAAGCCAAACAACATGTGCATTAGCAGCCAGGTTATTATGGCCTACTACCTGGTAGCTACAGTACAGACAGAGCAGCCGCTCAGATGGTGTGATGTGCTGTGAGCATCCTTCTGTGATTATGGATCCTGTGTCTGTGGATAAGTGCCTGTTTAACCATCTGCCAATCAAACACTGATGTTATTTGATTTTCATCTGAACTTTAAATTGGAAGCAATTGTATTGAATCTAATTTCTCAGGCCATAAAGCAGAAGATTCAGGAAGACAAACTATTGAACTTTTGTTACCATTTTACAAAACAATAACTTTCAGCAAAGCAAGTGCTCTGTGACTTAACTTTATTGTCCACAGACAAAATATTAGAAAGTTAATAGCAGGCTGCTTAAGTCATATTTTAGAAATGTTGTCATCAGTAGTCAGTGCTGGCACTGAAACGTAGAAGTCTGAATTCTTACTTTCATGTCTTTTGATTGGTTGGAGAACTGCTGGATCAAACAACCTGTTTACTTCCTCAACTGGAGGGTGGAAAGGACGATGGATGGCTTCACTTTACTGCCAGACTGAGCAAACTTATTGATGCTATCTGTTCCATCCAAGGGCTTTTTTTATATAATAATATATTAGTTTGTAAGTCAGTAGTGTCCAATCCTGGTCTTTGAGGGTCACTATCATGCTAATTAAATTTTTTGTTTCACTGCTCCAACACACCTGATGTAATGGTTGAATGACCTTTTCAACATGTCTCCAAGTTATATGGTTAAAGAAAGAACTACAAAAATAAGTTGTTCATATAGATATTCAACTAATAGGGTATGTCATTTATTGCACTGAAAAAGAACAATATAATTAATTTAATAACATTTACTTCAATAAAAGGTTTGTTATCAAAACAAAACTCCCAAAAGAAAAGCTTAAAATCACCAATGCTGCTCACAGGCCTGACCTTGTGTTTATTTGTATGAATTCTCATTAGAAAGCCTGTACAAACATCATTTGACAGATTTGACCTCTATGAACTATGGGATAGAATATTCTTATTGCCTAAAGGATGGCCCAGTATTTTCTATCATTAGCAGCACAATTAAGGAAGCATTTAACCACCTTAACATTGTTAATTATTTGACTTGTTGCCATGGCCTTAATATGTCCTGCTCTTTACAGCAAAGCATCTCTTCTGCTGTTAAAAACCTTTTTAAGCAAAATAAAATAAAAACCTTTCAAACCCAACTCCTGAAGCAAACCAGGACAGGACAAAATGCACACCGAAAACCCCCTTAAAAATAAAATGTTAAGTAAAGCTACAGTAGTACCGTGGAATATCATGACCAGAACAGAAACACAAACCTTTAGGAAACCAAACAGCCAGGAGAAAGTGAATAAAACCCACAGACTATGACAGAATTAAGTTAAAACAGACTTGGAGACTCAAGGCAGTTGATTTGCATACACCTTTGACCATCTTATGCATTTTCAACCCAATCAAAGACCCCAGGCCCGGCTGATCAGAGGGACAGCATATGCCCTCACGAGACTTCATGGCCTGTCATTATGGTAATGGTGCTAGACGTCAACACCCTGCTGCTGTACTCCGACAGGATAAAGCCTTATCACATCATTACACACCATTACTGCTCTTAATGAAGTCAACAGCTCCAAGCACAGGATACTTTGTCCGTTATCTGACTCATTAAATGAGCCAATGTGTGAATAACCAAGGGATCAATTATCAAGTCATTCAGCTGCCCTCGTGCAAGCTAACTTTTCCCTCAAACACCAACAATACCTCTTGAGCTGCCTGATCATTACTTTGCATGATAGCTATGTTCCTATAAGAAATGAAGCAATTCATCTCCATTCAATGCTGACTTTTTATGCAGTCATACTGGAAACTCCTAATGCAGAGAGTTTATCTGAAGTGACCTTCAAAGATTGTATCGTTTGAAGATTTAAAAAACATATGAGAATAGTGAGTAAGTGGTCCTTTTTGGACACAATGGACAGTTACTTTAACATAGTATGACACAGTAAGATAAATGGACCAACTGTTGTTTCTAGTAAAATTCCTAACTAATTTCCTTTTGTTCCAGCACTATAGTTCAATTGGCTCAATATGGACTCCCAAGTGATGTAAGAGGTTGTGATTGGTTCATACAAAAGTATTGATTCGCTGAGCAAACAGAATATTTTTTCCAAAACTCAGGCTGAAGAGAAACTTGTCAAGTAGGTAAGTTAGCATTTTTAACACCTTTCAGACAAATAAATGCAGCTCAATGAGCTTCAGACAAAAATTAAAAAAAACTAATCATTCAATACAAATAAATATAAGGTTGACAATAAATAAATAAATAAATAATGTAATAAAATCTAAACGATCAAACAAAAAGCAAAAGCCAAAAACTAAAAATCAGATCATGAAGCTGTTACTGGTTAAAATTTGAGGATAAAAAAGGTCCTAATCTGCCTTTTAAAATATTAAGAGAAGTGCTTCTCTAATGTCAGGAGGTGGAGAGCTGGAGAGCTGTGGACAGAATTTCCTATATCCTTATACCGTAGCTGTTGTTGTGAGGGATCTTCAGTAAACTGGCAATAGGATCTTAGCAATCAGGTCAAGAAAAACTAAATCAAAAATAAAAACAAACAAAACAATGTCATGAACACACATTTTAACTGACTTTGATTAACTTTGGACTGTTTTCTGCAGTAAAACTGATTGTTTTTGTCAAAAATCTTTTCTTTTCTTTTTTTTTCCTGGAAAGGGTTTGGTTTGAAAACTGTTCAGAGCAGCTCAGTGTTCCCAAATAAAATCCTGGCAAGCTGTCATGTTTTAGTTGTTTTTAAATAATCAACAAATTCAGCCTCTTCACATGATAAAAACTGCATCTGTGTTGCTAAAATAGAAGCAGTTTAACTGCCATTATTGTGTGCTGTAACATGCTTTTTTTTTTAAAAACTTGTGCAGGATAAAGACTGAAATTTTCTAAAAGTCCTCACTTCCCAGCTCTCTTCCCTTTAAACGTCTGTAGCACTCTTTAAACCAAAGTCCCACAATGCACAGCTACAACCACAACATTCTCCATTGTTGTTGATGGCGAAAGCTTCATGCATAAGTTATACGGACATACAATAAGTGTTGCACAATCACAGCATTTCCCTGGCGATGCAAAAGCAAACACTTTGGTCCTGATAACCGCTCCATAGTGAGACTAACAGTTCTCCCAACCCTCGGAGAGTCATTATAAATGTTTGGTCCAAAATCACCTTTTGTTCCACTTTGTAGAGGTTATAAGAAGCTGTGTGTTTGCTTTCACACTGCCAATGAAACACTGATTAAGCAACTCTCAGCCAAAGGTCAACATGGAACATTATCTGTCCACATATCCATAACATTTACTGTCAACAGCAACAGAGGATGCTGTTAAGCTGTAAGTCTTTAGTTGAATTTTTAAAGCAAAGTTTGAAGAAGCACTATAAACATTCAGAGGAAGGAGTTTAAGAAGTCAAAGACTAAAATGTGCTGCACACATTCAAAGGAGAGCATGTCAATAACTGCCAATAGCAACAGGTTAGCTTCTACTTTGGCAACGCAAAACAGTTTTATTAGTGTGGGTTCTGAAAAAGCATTACTCGGCCAATCAAAGCATGTTTCTGTCCAGACCAATCACATCCCATCACATCAACTGGAAGTCCCTGTTGAATTTAAGCCATTATTTCATTGGGCTGTAAATGTTGGCAACTTCGGAAACACAAAATTGCAAAAAAATATGTGAAATTTCAGTCAACCCATTGGACAAATAATGCTTTCACTATGAGTGGGTCATAGGGTATATGCTGTAGTTGCATACAAAATGTGATAGTAGTAGAGCACATTTTTGATGTAATTGTCACAGTGTGTCTTAATTAGGTCTCACTTGGTTCACAATTTATTCAGTTTTAATCAGAATATCATCAGCACTCCTTCCCAAAGTGCTCTAACATATCTCTCACTTTCTGGCTCACAAAAACTCAATAAGAGTACCAACGTGTCTACAACAACTGAATCTCACACAAAGGTTTTGCAATAGTTCAAAATTCAAGCAATAAAAAGTGAAGAAACAGATAACCCATGTTTAGAAACATTCTGGAAACCCCCTCACAAATGCAGTTCACGTGTTATCACCAACAGTTGCTGCTCAGTGAGATATCAGTTTTAGAAAGAAACCTAGTCTGAAGCAAGAGCTTAAAGCGACTATAAAAGTCATTAATAGGACTACAGACATCCACAGTTTCTGTAGGCAAACAAAAAAGACAAAATACCTCAAATGCTTAGACGGACTGTGAAGCGGTCCCTTGTGGTCCAAAAGCACTTTTAGACGGAGCACTAAGTCACTACATCCAAACAACAGGATGCATGACAAATCTTAACAGATACCTCAATTGTTTATAATGAAAGCATGTGGCATGTCATATAAATGACCTGAACACTGTCAAATTAATGTGTCTGTCAAATAAATCCAGCTCAGTGGATTGAGCTTAAACACCAATGAATGTGTGTGTGTTTGCTTGCTAGTTGCATGTCATCCATCAGAGGAGTTACACACTTGTCACTGGGGAGTTTCTCTCGTCTCACTGCAGGACGTTCATTAGATGAAGGTCAGACTAAAACACCAGCTGCTCTTTATTAACACTCAACCTTTCAATGCAGCCATCTGCCGAGCCGGAACAATTCAGCTTTAAAGTGTTTTAGGAGAAGTTTGTGTAGCTGATTTAAACACAACTTTTAAGTGTCTGTTCACCAAAAACAAATGACTGAAAATCAGACTAAACTTCAAATATAGTAAACATTGTAAAGCACAATACACAACAATATTTAAAAAGATCAGTTTTAGAAAAACAAGCATCCTTCCTTCTCTTAAATAAAAACAACAACACAGAACATCCATACTATACCTTACCAGATATATGTTTATTCTGAATAAATAAAATGAAAAAATAACAAAAACAATAGAAGTACACAGTAGATAGATATTTTGACTTAAATATTGACAGACAGACAAACAGGAATAAACAAGTTACACAGGATAAAGACATAGGGTTCAATACAGTGCAAAAGTTAGGCTGTATGTGATTAAACAGGAAGACAAATGAAAGACAAAAAGAAGTGTCGGGCATAAAAAAATGATGCCACTGGAACTGTGAGATGCATCATCCTCCAATTTATCACCTGTCTGAATGTCTTGTTTTTAATTAATACATTTTCATACAATAAACTGAAGAAATACTATCAGAAAAAGCAGCTGGATAGAATAGAATGCCTGTGTTAGAACCTTATAGTGGGGAAAAGGGAACCAAAGGATCCCATTTAAAATGGGTTCTTTGTGAAGTTGTCTGTCTAAATAATACCAGTCCGTCCTATGAGTTTGGGTGTTTTTTAAATCCCTAATTGATTCATAGGTCAAACTTAAATGGCTTCACATCAATAACTAAAATATGTTCTAAAAAGGTCAGGGACTTGTCTAAAACTGTGGAGTGAACATGCAGCCGATCTCCAATAGCAGCCAATTAAATAGCTTTAAACAGAAAGATAAATATGATGTAAGGATGGGGAATCAAGAACCGGTTATGATTGGTTCCCAGTAGTTCAATTCCTTAGAATATTTAATCAGCCCATCTAACAGTTCCACTAACATCTGACAAATTTGCATGATGACATTGTTTACACGCACTCTGTTGTCACTGTTGCCAGATTGTGTGGTTTCCAGCACAATTGTGCAATTAAAGTAAAAACAAAACGGCCTCCTAAATTCTGAAATTTCAGCCAGTGTGTTTTCTACCTTCTGTCCCCTGTTCTGTCCTCTGAATGACTAACTGGTTACCCATTCCATATACTGGTTCAGAACATATCAAATATGGTGTGGAGTCAAGAGTATGGTTGTATTTCACAAGACAAGGTGACACTAGGACCAGTTGCAACATGTGCAGAGGTTTGATCTCAACAAAGGGGGGGAATACCTCCAATATGCTAACATTTGACCATATTGCCTGCAGTAATTTGCACAAATGCAATCTTTAAAACTGCTGCTTAGCAATGGTGGTGACTCCTGAGGGGGAGCTTACAGCACGATGTCTTCCTTCCCAGGTAACGTTAAACTCCTGGTCCTCTTTATTGTAATAATGCTAGTGCCATACTGGATGAACAAAACCCCTCTTATATAAACATTTATTTAATGTTAAATTAATTAAAAGATGTGATATTCATGATAGTGTTATTACCCAACTCAATGAGAATAATAAGATAGTTGATAACGAGAATCAATAAATGATATTCCCATCCCTAATATGATGACAATGTCTACTGGAAGTTTAATAAAATTATAAAATTAACTTAATACCAATTTTAAAGGAAGCAAATAAAGAAACCTTGGTATATACTTTCTTGTTTTGAATTAGCATTAGTACAGCTGAATTTTAAAATAACTGTAATTGGGACTTTTTCCCTCAGGAGGAAATAAAGAAGAGTATTACCGCAATCCAATCTACAGTAATAAAAAACTGTCTTTGTGTTGTTTCTAATGGGAAACAATTGTGCTCTTAAACTGTTTTCCAGGTGATAAAATGTTCTTTATTTAATTGCACATTGAGTAACACACACACACACACACACACACACACAGTAATTAACTACAAGCTTATCTTAACAGGACAGTGTTTTGTTGAGTTTTGAATGTAGATAAAGTTGTAGAGAAGACGAGTTGGTGGCAATGCTCCTGCCTCTCTGTAATGTCACGGCTCATCTTGGTTGCACTGGAGCAGTAAATTAGTGCAGTCACACTTACAACAAAACGTTGGAGGGGTTGAACTGTCAGCAGCTAAATCTGGTGCCAATGTGAGACAGAACATTTAGGTCATGCAGCCCTTTGAGTTGTCGAATGAAAATCTCGTCTCCGAGGACAAATCCTTGATGCATATCTGGCAGCTGAAAATCGATTGTGAGAACAGCAAAGTTGGTACGAGCTATGAGAAAACTCCAAACCAAAAATGATCATTTACTTCATCCTGTAATTGTCACTTTTTGGATGTTTAACTGACTATGTTCTGATGTCTAGAATGCTGTTGACAGTTATCCCAGTCTGCCTATCGACTTGGCTGCATCAGACAATAATTTGTCCTTCAAAAACCCCTGTCAGTGCAGGAACGTCATGTAAAACAGTGATTTAATTCAATGACAGTGAGTCATCTCTCTGTGTCTAATTCACGGGTATTTCCCTCTCTCTCTTTCTGTCTTTCTGTAAGCTGTGCCTAAAAGTCCAAGGACACTGGATGAGATAATTGGAGATGACTGATATTCCCGTAGTTATAATTGTGTCATTACCACCCTGTGGAACATGATCATTAGTCCCTGCGGTCTGTGCTGTAATTAACAGATTGACAAGGACTTAAGGGAAGAGGAGTGTCTGTCCGTGTCCAAATTTGACTTGAGCCAAGTCTGTACCTTCTGGCTAAAACACCCTTAAATGCCCTTAAGTTACTTTTATTAAGCTACGTCCCAGTTCGGAGTTGGATGTGGCCTGGCTGCATGGTGTTAGTCAATGCAACAAATTGCTAATCAGAGTATCAACAGGAAAATTTGTGATTAAGGTGTTGTTGTGCTTGAGGGATATTAGCAAAATACCACCACTGGGATATTTAGCCAACACATTCATACAAAAGGAATCTTTTTTAGGTTTAATTTGACTAACACTTAGAGAGTTTTTGTTTTGTAAATCTTATTGTAGAGATGTTGAACTTACTTTATCAACATTTCTGCATGCCTGTGTTTTACATTGCGGCTAACAGGACCAATGATGTCCGTGGGCATAATTTGCTGCCTTTGTGTCAACTTTTAATGTCTTTATTTTCTGCAATAAACTCCTTGCCTCTATGTGACTGAAATCCAGACACTGAAGCCAGAATAGACGATCATTCCACTAGCGGCTGGTTCCAGTGTAGGCTTAGAGTTCGGCCTCCAACATTGAAAGAAATGAGACACTTTCCTGATTAAAAATTTAAATATTCACTTCAGATAGGTATTTCCAGGTGTTGACTTGTTGATTCACTTAACTTATAGATGCATGTTCAAATAACTTTTTCCAGTACAGATGGGGCTTTCAGGCCCACATTTTGGATGTTGTAGTTTGGGTCTAAAAGCACAGTATGGAAGCACCTGTAAATGTTATACTGTGGTTTAGCTTTTCAACAACAAAAGAAGGCAGAGATCCTTAGTCTATCTTTACACTTTGTCTATTTGCTAAATCTTTTAAAGCAGTGGCCCCAGACTGTGTAACGCTCTGCCTCATTCTCTGCTTTGCCTGGATTCTGTTGATTCCTTCGAGAAGGAGTTGAAGACTCATTTATCCAGGTTGGCTTTTAACTGATTTTAAGCTGTTAAATGTTTCTTGTTTTATCATGTTCTTATCATATTTTTATCATCTGTGTTTTCAATAATTGTTGTTTATTGTGAATCAATTGTGAAGTCTTTGATCTGCGATCATGCCATATGCCACTTATGTCACATATACCATGCCACTTCCTGTTTAAATTCCTTCCAAAGACAGGCATAATGTTTATTAATATATTCATGACACATATCCTCTGAACGGGAAGAATCTCGTCTAAACAATGAAAACAATGTTTTCTACCTCAACGTGATTAAATTCCAATAATAAGCAATTAAATAGAAAAAACGTACAAAGACGCTAAATTAACACACCAAGAAAAACACACAAAAGTAACAATTCAACATAATCCTATCCACACAAACCACTGTTTAAGTTAAAGCCCAAACTCTGTTCTTTCCAACAATATGTGTACTATCACCCTATATGCAAAATTCACTGAGATAGCTGGCAAAAAATATGTAAATTGTGGCGAATTTCCACAAGTCACAAATATAAATGTGGTCCTACCTCTTTTTTTTTTTTTTTGAATGGGTAAATAGCCATTTTGTTGATTTTCCTAAAAATCGTCAAAAACAATTTTTTTTAGATGGAACTACTATCTATCGTGAAATATAAGTGGAAAAATTAAGAAAAAAAAAAACTGAGAAATTTGTAATGACCCACAGTTGCCAAAATGGCTAAATTACAAGGTCCGCCTAGATTTTTTATCAACTAATACCTCTCTAAATCATCAGTTTTTTACTTTTTTGGCATTAATTTTGGCTCAGCAAAGGGTAAGATGTTGTTCTTTGGATTGCTAGATGTTTTGGATTGCAACTTCAATACTTTCAAGGGAATAATAACATTGCAAAGTGATTTTTTAAAGGAGGAAATTTTTTTTTTTATTTTCTGGTGTGTGCCAATATTATTTAATTTCAGTCAGAAAGACAAGTGTTGATTTTTAGACATTTGGAGTATTCTCTGGAGTGTTATGCTGGGCTTACACCTAAAGACTTTGACAAGATTTTGAAAAGACTCTAAAAGATTATCAGCTCACATCTAAAGACTCGGGTTAACAGTCGACTAGTCTCAGACTAAAGATTTTATAAAGACTGAATCTTGTAGGAACACTAATTACAAGACTGCAACTAGATTATGTTAGGATTTTATTCCCGCAAAATTCCTCCCATCATGCTCTGTGTGATATAGTGATACTATATTATGTTGATATAAAGAGAGTATATTTGTTCTGCTGGGCAATTCTATTTTATTTGTGGTTACACAGTGCCATCTAGTGGTGATTTTATTATCCGAGTTTTTCCTGTTGTGACGGAGAATGTCCGGGTTTTGTGTTGTCAATAAAGTTTCCCAAGATGAACGCTGGCTCTCCTCATTTGCTGTTATGGATATAATAACAGTTAAGTCCAGTTCCCAAGTTATTACACTCTGCAGAAGTTAAAAATGGAGGAGAAGCAGCTTTTAGCTACTTTAGCTTTTGCCTCTGCAGTCGTTTGTAGTGAAAAGAAAAAGAAGAGAAAGCGTCAGAGAATCTGGGCACGATCTTGGCTGCATAAACGGGACAGCAAGGTCTTGTTTGTTGGGTTATGACTGACAGGGCTTCCTGGTTCTGCAGTGAGAACGAATCCTATTGGTTTTTGCTTGTTGTACGTCACTCCGACTACGCTCCGACTACAAAAAATATCTAGCAGGTTGGATATGAAAGACTGGAGAAAGACTGGCATAAATCGGGTCGCCGACTGCAGATTATCCCCTCACATCTAACGACCGCGACGACGGGAGCGCGCAGAGACTCCGGTAAGATTCCTAAAGACTGGCAGTCTTTAGTCTGCGACCGTGAAAATCGTTAGGTGTAAGCCCAGCATAACCTTTATTCTGGTACCAAAACCATTCAAATAAACCTTGTAGTTCTTGAGATATATTCAATTCATTTTGGGCATGTCATTTTTGATCAAATTTAAGCAGTTTGTTGGGAGCAGTGATGGTTAGTCTAACAGCTGCTGGGAAGAAGGATCTCCGATAGCGCTCCTTCCTGCATCTAGGATGCAGCAGCCTGTCGCTGAAGGAGCTCTCCAGTTCTCCAACAGTATCATGCATGGGATGGGAGATGCTGTCTAACACAGATAGAAATAAAGAAATAGAAATAGAAATAACGTTTACTTACTTACTAACTTACTACCTATGGTTAAGTAATGTTCCAAATCCTTTTGTGGTGTAGTTGAGGGGTAAAGTTTTAGGAGTATTTGGCCAAACAAACAAAGATTTTTGGGAGGTCACATTTAATGCTTAAAAACTAATGAATTAGTTGTTACTTCAGTACATTTGGTTTCATAGTCAGTTACTTATAGATGATAGTTCAGACAGTCACACTAAAAAGGTCATCAGAAGGTCATTAAAAGACTTTAAAATGCTGCAAACACTAAAATCTGTCAATTGAGGAAATTTGCTTCTTTTAATATCAAATAAAAAACAACTGTCATAACACACATGCGCATGCACACACACGTGCACACATGCACACAAATGATCCATGCTAATTAAATAAAACAGACCTTTAGGTAATCTGCATTCACTCCCATTAGGCTACTTAGAGCAAATTAGTTTTTCAAGCTTGCTTGGGAGCTTTCAGGCTCCATTCCAGTGAAAATTTGAACACTCTAGCTCACAGACCATACAGAGCAGCAAGCCAGCAAACCCTCTGGCTCGAGGATTACCAGCCCAATCCCCTACAGCTCAGAAATGGTCAGGAAATTGAATGGAAATAAGCAGGGATAAATAACCGTGTGAGGAATGAGACGAGGGAGAGGAGCGATGCCAAGGACAGCGTTGGCTGTGTTGGAACACATGCAGTCAGTGAAGTGCAGATGGCAGAGATGGATGCCACCCAGAAGTGTGTTTGAGAAGTGGGACAGGGAGGACAAGGAGGGATTCAGCAGCACACTGTACACTGTCGTTCAGTGAAATGACTGTAATTTATTACAGGTCTTTCAGTGACCTTTTAACAGAGCGCTCACCCACTGTGACTCCAGCAGACCTCAGACTGCCAGAGTTACACAGTAGGCTGAATCAATCCACCCACTGCACACAGAGAAGCTCTCCTCGCGCTCTTGGACTTTAAGCACTTTGGACACAGCTTGGCTGGCAGCACTGTCTGTACTTTCCAACACTGTTTTCTCTTTTATTATCTCTGTCTGAGCAGCCATGAATAGGTTCGGATGGTATTTTTACCCCTGCTTGTGTGTTTTCTCACTTGTTTGTTGGAAAATATACAGTTTTAGTATTTATAAAGGATTATAATGTTTTTTTTTTCAACTTTATGGTATTTTTTTAAACTGTAATCTTTCTTGTGCATTTCTGATGGAATGTTCAATTTTTTTCCTTGAATAGTTTTTCTGTTAAACGTATTAAATAATATATGTTAAAAATATTTTTGGGGCAGTTTATTTCAGCATTCTGTTACTTTGACAAAGTATCAGTCATTTTTTTTTAGTTATCAAATATACAGCACTCTTCAAAAATGGTGCCTAGTTAATTAGAAATGATTTTCATGAAGGCCATGCTCCAAATCACTACGACAAAGTTTTTCTTAGACAATTCTGTTCACCCAAAAGAGTTATTGATTTTGAGAGAGAAGAAAAATGAATTATTTTTCAAAATCTTTAATTGTACTTTGACAACTATACTTGTATTTATTTTTACCAGGCCACATTACAGTAGTGCTGATAAAATAAACTTTTTAGCAAGGTGAATCAATAGGTTTGGTTCAACTGATCAGAACAAATTATCTAAAATAGTTGTGTAAGTTACTCTGATCAGTTAGTTATTTAAGAATAATTTCATTGAAACACATTTTAAACAACCTACAATTTGAATCCAAATCAATAAGCTTAGCAAACAACTACAACTAAAGATGTATCAAATTCAGATTTGACCAAACTAAAACCAATGTTTATCAAATAAAGTATATAGAATAAAGTATCATTAGTGGAAAAAGATTAGAAAAATGAATGAAGAAGCTTATAAAGTGGAAATTATATCTCAAAAAATTGACAGAATACCTTTATTTAAGGATGTTTTTCTTTGTATTCCTTAGGACAGGCATGGCCACTGTCGGCCCTCAGACGGCATTGCCAGAATGGTTGAATTTAGTCCTCATCCATTATGGATGCAGAGAGACATTTTAACATTTATAGGTTCCAATTGTTACTGATGTGAGGCAAAACACAAAATACAGAGCATTTTAAAGTCTTTTGAAAATGTTGACATTTACGTTCAAACCAAAGTATAAATATTTCATTAATCACATTTTTTAAATTTTATTTTACTCCCTGGTAAATTGGACCAAAAACCCTCACCGAGTCAATGAAAAGTAGACTTGTGAGCTCCATTCATAAAGCCAAACTAAATCTAGCAGCTTTACCGTAGAAATAGTCACCCAGGTCTTGATCTTGTTGCTGAGAATGGACTAGGATTTATTTTTTTAAAAACTAGAAAACAGTTGACCTGTCAAATCAAGGGAATTTGATGCTTTTCTTTTACAAATTCAAACATTTGAGACCCTTTTATGTCTAGTTTTTGAGCAGAACAAATTTAACAAATCATTATAAAAACATTTTTACATTTTTAAAATAAAAAAAAAAGAATTTTTTGTGGTCTGCAAAGACTGAAAAGTTTAGACACCCCGGCCGGCTTCAGGATTAATTGATGATTGAGGTTGTTACAGTTTTCTGTCACTTTCTTTTATCTAACAAGCAAACACAAGATCTGAAAACCTTTGCTTATCAGAAGTGAAACACTGCACAGAAAGGAAATCAACAACAGAATTCAAAATTAAAAACCAAACATAACTGATCAAACAAATGAAATGACTACAGCCAGCAGAGATCATCATCAAAACATAATAAGAGACAAAAACCAAACCAAAGTCTCACAAAATGTTTTTTTTTCTTATTCTATTAGTAACATTTGTAAAAACTGAGTGACTTCTTTAAGGTGAAAAATGATTAATCATATTTTTTAAATTATATATATATATATATATATATATATATATATATATATATATATATATATATATATATATATATATATATATATATATATATATATATATATATGTATACAGATGTAGGTCAAGGTCAGTATTTCATAACAGAAAAGTTTCATCTCAGATAGTTTTTATTACCTATTGATAGTTTCTTCAGACGCTGAGAAGTAAAGATTTTAGATTTTCAAGAAACACTCAATTCTTTAATTTGAGACTTTATTTTTAAACACATTTAGTCTGAATAGATGAATCCCCTTCAGCTCTTGTTAAATGATGATTCAAGCTTCAACAAGTCTCCATTTTCTTAAGATTTCTTTAGAAATAACAGTCGCTGTCTTCATTAGTTAACAGTTACATAAATGTGTTTTTATATTTTATTAATAATTTATCATGGTTCATCCACATATGTCTATGGAATTGACAAAAACATGTAACACTTCCCATTAGAGGTTTATGATTAAAGTATCAGAGTCAGATTGTTGTCACATCTCTATAACAATTCAAATCCGTGTTCCAGGTGAGCAGCGTTATGTAAAACACCTGGAGAGTGAAATGGAGCAGCACAAAATCACTTTCCTCGATGTGCTAAACTTATTTAACAGTCAGTGATATAATCTTGAGGGTTTAATTGCATTACCGAATTGGGTATAGGTGTTATCAGCAGGAGAAAAGCAGATCTGTTACTTCACTGGAGGAAACAGCTCTGCCACACAGCCATTTAAGAGATAAGCCACAGCACATCACAACATGTAGAGTCTTCACGGGGTTGCAGTTTTCTCATACCATGTTGTTTACAACATGAAATGATATCAAGCTCACCATCAGACTTCCTTAAGAACACACTGATATACAGAGAGGGAGGAGGCGAGAGAGATCAAATATATCAAACCAGCCTGACAACATCACTGAATAAAAGTTTCTTAGAGCTGCAGATAATTATTGATTATTTGGACAGTGTCAGGATTTATTAGCTTAATGTTTTTCACATTCTTCAATGCAAAATCAAGGTTGGCATTAACATGGTAATAAAATATTCTGTAGTTTCACAGTTTAGCTGTCATTCTTTTAACCCTTCTTTTGCTGTCATTCCTGTATCTGGGTTATTTTCTCTGCCTACTACCTCGGGGGCAGTTCCTGTGGAGTGGCAGACTGAGGTGGTGGTCCCCATTTTTAAGAAAGGGGACCAGAGGGTGTGTTCCAACTAAAGGGGGATCAAACTCCTCTCCAGTACCCTCGAAAGGTCTACTCCAGGGTACTGGAGAGGAGGGTCTGGTCGATAGAGGAGGAGCAATGTGGTTTTTGTGGGCCAGCTCTTTACCCTTGCTAAGGTGATGGAGGGATCGACAGGCGGATTGGGGCAGTGTCTGCAGTGATGCGGCTACTGAACCGGTCTGTTGTGGTGAAGAAGGAGCTGAGCCAGAAAGCAAGGCTCTCTATTTACCGATCGGTCTACCTCCCAATCCTCACCTATGGTCATGAGCTTTGGGTAATGACCGAAAGAACGAGATCACGGATACAAACGGCTGAAATTAGTTTTCTCCGCAGGGTGGCCGGGCTCAGCCTTAGGGATAGGGTGAGGAGGTCGGACATTTGGGAGAGACTCGGAGTAGAGTCTCTGCTTCTCCATGTAGAGAGGAGCCAGCTGAGGTGGTTCGGGCATCTTGTTAGGATGCCCCCTGGATGCCTCCCTGGGGAGGTGTTTCAGGCATGTCCTGCTGGCAGGAGGTCCCCGGGTCAACCCAGGAAACGCTGGAGAAAATACATCTTCTATCTGGCTTGGGAACACCTTGGGGTCCTGCTGGAGGAGCTGGTGGAGGTGGCCGGGGAGAGGACAGTTGGGATGCTGACACCACGACCCGGACCCGGATAAGCAGAGGAAGGCAAGATGCAAGGCCTTGTCTGATGACATCAGTCGGTCCGAGCAACAGCTGCGGGGAGGATTTACGACAACTAAAAGTCCACTTTTAACCAGTAGGGGGCGTTGCAGGAAAGTTACTCAGTGTTTCTTTAAAATACAAAAATATTGACAGAAGAATGCTCATTTGTATTTCTACAGTAACTGTATTTAGTGCAATTTTAACTTTTGTCTCTCTCAAGATTTACTTTGCTACAGTATCTATTACTGCCTACAAATGGTTAAATATGCAAATGAGGAGATGGCGTCATTTAGAGACTTTAAACAACTTTTAAGACAGCCAACAGCTACTTTCCACTGAGGATTTGGCACTGGGCTAACTGGGATGTATTTTACTGTTGTGAGAGCAGCGCACACAGCTGTCAGTATGTTGAGAGGCAGAGCAAACAACGTTTATAGGTAAAACGTTGGTGCTCTAATGTTAATGCAGCATTATAAACCTTTTACTCAAGTTGTATTCATTAGTGGTTTCAATCACTAATCCATGATCTTGGAGAGTCAAAATATTTATGGTCAGCTGCTTCTTTCATCTAAAAGCATAAGGTTACAAAGATATGAGAAACGCTAAAATAAAAAGACAAATCCTGCTAAAAGCTAATGCACAAAGAATGTGGTCGTTGCACTGATCTTTTCAAGCAACCCAAAAGGAAAAGTGTATTTTATAGATTGTGAATGTTGAAAACAACAAAAAACAAAAGTTTACTCAAAGCCTGTCAAATCCAATTAAACAGAACCTGAGCAAACATCCTGGAAGAGCAAAACAACAAACACTGTGCCTACAAAACTTTCAGTGTTCGACAGAATGATTTTCTAAGAAGTCCAAAACAAAGGAGCCAGTTTTGCTTTGTTTTTAGTGCAGGTATCATCCTGCCCACTCGGGGGAACATAAGAGACTTGGATTGATTATTACATGTGCTTTCTGGAATGAGGATAAACCGACCTCAACAAAGAGCATTGCTTTCTGCTCGTCTTTGTCTTCATCTACCTAACTTAGTCTCTGTCTACCATCCTCTTTCTCCACTAACTCCATCTCAACCTCTCTTTTTCTCTTAATAATGTTCAGAACAGAGAGTGAGCAGATGCTGTTACTCATTCGTTCCTTGTCATTACATCCTTGTTTTACCACAGCCGAAGTGGAGTACCTACAGAGAAACTGATTGATTCACAGAAACACAAACACAGCCAATTACTCTTTAATGTCACTGGGTTAGAGCCAATTCAGCCAGCAGCTTTTGTTGGCGCCGATGCGTGCCACTGCTCCCGTCATCAAAGGATGAATAAGGACAACTGAGGATTATCTGAGCGGCTCCTAATCAATACCCCTTCTTTTGCATTATGCTACTCAGAACACCAAGAACACTAAAACTAATGGTTAAACACTGAACAGGCTTTTTGATATAAAATGAGGAAAGCCTTCAGCGTGTTAGCTGTGTGTTCGTTCCTGTTTTTGATGTGTGACCAAGCTCAGCAGGAAAAATTAAGCACAAACTGTCAGTTTCTGCGGATTAGCCATCCCATAAGGGTAGGTGCTGCATTCTGGGTGGAGAACCTTCATGTTTCTTTGAGCTTATCTAAAAAAAACAGGACAGCTACACACACTCACACACACACAGTTTTGCTCAGACACACCTTCATCCCCACTGTGGAAGCTCTGCAGGCAGCTGCTGCCCCTGATTGGCTCGTTTCTAACCTCAGAGGATATGCCTCCTGCAGGTTTGCACCCCCTGAGACTTTTTTCCATTTTTTTTTCTATCTGTTTCTAGGTGCAGCTTGTCACCATCATACATCCCTCTGTCTGTCCCTGGGAATGTGTGTTAGTCAGGCTACTGATCTGAGCTACCCAGACGTCAAGCTCTTCACAGTTTATCAGCAAACTCATAAAAACAACATACTTCTATCAGCTTCAGCAACACAGAGAGACGTGGTGGGTAAAATCCTGCACAAATGACTTCTAAGTCCTAATTCACATGTCTGGACTGGGAGGGACATGGAAACAAACCCCATCATGGAAAAAAATCACATCATGGATTTAGACATGAGAAGACAATATAGCTTCCTTCAGATAGACAGGCTGTTTCTGCAGCTTCTGCTTTCTGTTTGACTGTAATGATACTTTCTAGTGCTTCCAGGTTTGGCTTGATGTGTTGTTGCATGTCTGTTGACATAAAGCAGCACTAGAAAGACCTGCAGCACCAAAAGATTTGATATAAAAAAACATAGCTGATCTATTTTAGTGACTTCTGCACATTCTTGCATGTGTTAAAGAGATATTTTAGATAACTGAGCAGCCTCTGTTCAAAGAAATAGCTTGATTTCACTACAGGACCGATGAGGTAAGAACTTGTCTCGAGTGCAGCCAAGACCAAAGTGGATTACCTGCCGTCTTAAATCAGCTCCCATCTCCTAAATTTCACAGTAGTTCATAAGAATATTATTCTATTAACCTGCTGACAACATCAAATAAAATAATAATTTCAGCAGCAGACACATTTTTTACTTTTTTGTGCATAAGATCCTGCAGGAATTTCTTAATATTTTTGCTAAAATTGGGTTTAATTATTCAAAATGTTTGTATTTACCAAAACGTTTAGATAGAAACACTTCAAAATGGTCAAAATATCAGATCTCTAAACTGGTCAGTTCAATTAAATAACGAGGATAGGAACACAACTGTGTGCTTCAGTTTCTCTTAATGCATATTTCAATGCAGTTGAACAAACCAAGAAAAAATACAATAAGTAAAACAAGTTCAGGTAAAATAATATTAAAAAATGAATACAACTTTGCAAAGTGCCACATGTCTTAGGAAGTTGAGGGTTATTTAGTTTTTTATGTCAGGAAAACTAAAAAGTTCTGTGTGAGGAAAAACATCAAGCAGAAACGAGATCATCAAAGTTTAAATGCTTAATGTACAGTGTGCACAGGAGAGCTTTTTATTCAGGCTGACAGCAGGACTCATGCAAAATTAAAAATGAGTTAATAATTTGTAAAGTGAGAGTCTTGTTTCTGTCTTTTTACAAGTTCACATCTACCAACAGATGATGAGTGCGACGTTGAGTCAGTGCAGTAATCATGAGACTAAATCTGTAATCTACATGGCATCTTTAAAGGATAATCCTCCTGCTTATTAAGGAATCTTGACACATCCAAACATCGTTATTTGTTTGTATTTTGTTCCGTTATGTTCATGAGATGCATTACGTGTATGCGTACCTTGATGCTAAGGATGCACCCACTGGTAACATTGATCTAGAGCTTAATTCCAATTAATAAAAGATTTAATTTAAGATGACACACATATAAAAATGATGATCATACCAAACACTATTACCAAAAGCATGACATATTTTCTTTAGAATAACGATGTAGCTGCAAAACAATACAGAGCGCATCCCTTTCACTTTGATCATTTTAATCTCAATAATAGCCTTTACGCTTTTATTTGAAATCGTAATTAGATTTCCGTGATTCATTAAAGCGGTTACACAAACACTTTGGCTGATTTACTACCTTTCTAACCCAGCAGAGTCAAAATACATAAAACAACACATCAGTCGAGATGGTTCAAGCTGCTCCTGTGGCAGTAACTGTGATGCCATTAGCACCAAAGTCACTGCAGATTATCAGTAAGTGGTAAAAGCTAGGAGGAAGAGATAAAGCTAGAAGAATAAAAGAGATGAAATCTGTTGTGGTGTCAGCTGAGATTGACTGGATATCTGGGGTATCATAAAAATGTTTCCCTGGAGCCTGCTAGCTAAGGTGGCACATCAAAGAATCGGTTTCTGATCCCAAAGAGTTCAGCTGCTCGAAGCTAAATGAAAGCAAGCTGTACAAACAGAGACAGTCCTGTTGGGTTTGATGTGTCAGACTCACACTAGGCTCTAATCTTACTACTCACCAAGGGGGAGAACGTTGGCCTGTTGGCTAAATCAAACTGCAGGAGAGTGAAGCCCTATAGCTGGTGACTGAAATGAGAAGGAATGGGGATGTGCCTCCTCTGCTACTGCTATAAACATCACAGTGCTATGATCTACAAAGTGTTGCATAGAGCAATACTTCTTTACTGTCAGGGTTTACCAGCAATGCTGTATTGGGCACCCCTGGGACAAAACCCAACCCTGATAAGTGGGAAGTAATTTGCATTTATTGATGAAACAAAAAAAGGTCTTTATAAAGCTGAAAACATAAGCAGAGAAAGAGGTAACTCCACTAACTACATGTGATTTGATTTAACATGCCTGAGGCTGAGATTTCACCCACAGCATCCTCTGGAGTAACAACAGGCCGTCTGGGAGGAAAGTAGCACCAGCTTGGGAAATAGGAAATCGCACTTGTTTGTCTTTTGATGATGCAACATTCTCCACAAGAGCAGGTCTATCAACGTCTTAATTTAGTGCTTCATTGCCGAACAGATTCTACAAAATATGTGTCAACAATACAGGAGGTTTTATTTAGGCCACGATTAACAAGCTGACAGCAAAACAATGGCTTTGTTAATGTCTCTGCAGAGACATTAGTGGGAATACAGCTGATCTACTGGGATGCTAAGAATAATACTGACTGCATAAACAAGCAGGCACTGACAGGAATGATAAGACTAAAGGAACACAAAACACAAGATGTGGGGTTTTTTTTTGTTTTATTTTTAATCTTTTGCAATTAGTGATTTAAGCCTAGTGCCATCACAAGTCTGTAAACTGATATATTTGACGCTGTTTTAATAAAGTCTAGCATTTTAGAATACAGATCTGAGAGTGATACACAGAGAGTGATTTAGGACAAACAGTCTACATCTCTGTGTTCCACTAAGAGCTATAAAACAATTTTTTTTCACATACTCAACATATAACCACTTTGATATGTACATTGATTGATTTTGTATTTGTACCAATAACAATTGATTTATTAAATCATAAAATGTTTGCATACTTTTTAGTTAGTTTGTTTCCTGGCACCCACATAATACATAACGCCGAAAAGGTGCAGTTATGTTTACAAATGAAGACTTTTAGACTCTTCTTCTGGTGCCATTGCTTCCTACTCTTCTCATTAGTGATGGTATTGTTTTCTTACATGTTGACCTAAGACTGATGTTTGTATTGTTTATTTCACTTTCATAAAACCTGACATAAATATTTTCATTTCATAATAAGATCTGTTTGTGAGGGCTCTTCTTTATTTGCTTATTTTATCATTTTTATCAACCAGTTAATGTCTTCTGTTAATTATGCAACAACACTTGTTTTAGAAAGATTGACTTTTTTGTTCATTAAGGTTGGCATGTGTAAGAAAATGGATCAATAATCAATAACTGAACTTCTACAATCTGTAGAGCTGGAGTCACCTCAAACGGGCTCCTCAAAAACTTGAGAAATGACTTGGAAAAAAAAGACTTATGAACATCTAGGTCATGGTTATGAAAGGAGTTGATAACAAAAACTTTACACACAAACATTCTGATGTGATGCATTAAAACATATATAGTTAAATAATCTGAAAACAGACACTTCACTGAAAAAAACATTCAAAATGTGTCCTAGAGCACAAAAAAATGCTGATTTTATGTCCATCTACATAAACTAATTTCTTCATTTTGTAACTTTTCACACTTTCCTATGAGATCCTGTTGGATCACAGCAATGCTGATGAAATGTATCATGCAATTTCCTCCTAATGAAATCAACATTCAACCACTAATGTTCTAATTCAGTATTCAAATAAAAAATTGAATCTGCCAACAGTACCCTGCTTGCTACACTAATGAATGAATATTCCTGTGAAGGAAGAAGACTGTATTTGTTAAGCTGCTCAGCTACTTTGATTGTTCTTCACCTCTTTGCAGTGGAAATGAAGATCAAAGTCATCTAACTCATGCTGTTCAAAGTCATGACAATATCAACAAATATGAGCTCAGAAGACAAGGTGAAGACCTGAAGCACCTCTTCAAACACTCTGTGTATTTAAGTGTTTACAAAGCCATTGAGTTCCTGGATTACAAAGAGTTTCTGTAAGTAGCTGAGATGGATAGAAGCTCAACATCCCTTCCTTCTTCCTCCAATCTTGAAAGATGTCAGCCCATATGCAGCAATGCATTTTTAATGGAATAAATAAACACATGGTCCTTGGCGGCCAGGCGAGTGAGAAACGGGTCGTAATTACTTTGTCTGCATATTCCGCGTATGTGGGCACATTCCTGCTTTCTCAGAGATTAGACAGATGGTTTTGAATTTTAACAAAGTCACCAAATTATTTTGCCGTGTGCAGAAATCAGGCCTGCGTCACGTCTGCAGCAGCAGCCTGACCCAATGAGCTTCAGCCTGGTTGCTTTTTTTTTTGCCCAGGATGTTTTTTTTTTTTTTAATTAAAGCGATGACACAAACTTATTACATACACACATTACTTATACTGACTCAAATCACTGGTTTTTAGCAAGCTCCCTATGCATGATTCCATATAATAAAATAATATTTTAGATTTCTATTTCCCTAAGCCTCAGAGAGCTGGAGCCGATCCTAGAAGTCACAAGTCTCCACTTTACCAAAAGGCCAGCATAAAAATACACAGTAAAAACCTGCATGTTAACTCTCCCTCCCAGGGTTAAATCAAGATCAACAGTTGGGTTAAACATGCATGTTTTGGGACTGTGAAAGGAAACCAGAACATCAAGAAAAAAGACCTTGTTATTGTGAGAAAACAACACTAACGGCTACACCACCTGCATGAAATATTGTGCATTTCATTTAAAAACAGAGGGAGATTGTAATTATGTAAGGTAAGGTTACTAGGAGCAATTAGCACACTCAAACTGGGATCTCTTTAAATTCTTCTTAAATAATCTTCTTATCACAAGTACATAATGTCATCAGATGCACATGAATATATGGGGATGTAATGGATGCACATAACGAGAGCTTGCACACAGCGAGATCTTCTCTTAATAGAATTTAAAAGAAGATATCTTGTTTTTAAAATCAACATTATACCATAAAAATACCCCATGTGGAAGGTGTTGTATCCTAAGCCATTCTGAGTTAGATGTAAAGTGAAGATATGTCAGAAATCACCATCCTGAGCAGTGATTTCCAACACATCCAGTTACAATATGAGTTTCAGCGGGCTTTAAGGTCCAAGCCCCAAACAGAGATAACACTGTTGTAGCCAAAGCAGCTACGGCTCAATGAATTACATTGTTGATCTAACAATCACAGCTTCCCAGCCTTCACTCACATCGTATGGGACAGATGTGGTTTGGAATCCAGCTCTAGATGCAGTTCAAACAGATGCAGACGAACCAGACGGCTCACAGCTACCAACGCTTGGTGAATTCAGATTGCTGTGGCTACGATCCAAAGACAACTGCGCCGAGCGCTGAGCAAATCCTGCAATCCTCAGAATGATGCTCCCAAGCTTCTTAATCAAATAAAGCCACTGGCTTCAACACAAGTAATCGGCCTCCAGCACCCAAACACTTGAGCTTTTACTCAGCCAACTATCCGCACGTGGGAAAATCACTGATTGCTGACCTTTTTACAGAAGAATCAGTGAAAATGAGCAGAATTTAATCTTTAAACACAGATCTGATGCTTTTTTTGGGGGTTGTTTTGTAAGGGTGTGCAGAACCAGCCTCTTCTCTGCAGAGCAAAGCCAATAATTAAAAAAACAAGGCTAATTTTAGATTTAGGTACTTAGGTATTTGAACAATAGCTTCTGTCCTAAATAACTTCAAATACAAATCATGTCTAGTCTCTAAAACAGCCTTTCTTCATTCTGCAGGAAGACAACTTAAGGCAGTTCATTCAGTGCAAAAGACTGCTTTCAAAAATACGCTATTAATGGAAAATCCATTTCATTACCTGTCTGATATTGACTTAGAAATGGGAAACCAATGCAAATGTCTAACCAATCATCTGAAAAAATGTGGTTGCATTATTAAATAATATTAGCAGATTAAACCATCAAAAATAGCTTAAATAAAATGCACTATAATTTTAAACTGAACATGTATAGACCTTTAACAGTAGAAATGCTTTCAAAAAACAGGCTATTCAATTCATGTTTTTTTTCCCTTAAAATTTGCAACTCTAAATTCACAACTGTGCTCTCTTAAAGCAATCCTTGTTCTCTTCACAGCCAGTCATCATCATGTCAAATTCACAAATCTGTCTGGGTCTCACAGCCCCCATAAAATGCCTCCTAAAAGCAAACAATGAATTAAACACTTCCACCCACTGCTGCCCATACAGCTTTTTTACATCCTGAGCTAATATAAATATTATGAGTCAGCCACATGAGCCCCCACACAACCTGAGCCGAGTAAAATAAAGTCGTACCTTCGCAGTAAGTAGAGTCCCCGTGGATGGAGGCATAGCCGCTCTTGCATTCACACTCTGCTTTAGTATTCCTGTTTTTACACTCAGAGTTTTCTCCACAAATGAGTCCCTCTGCACAGAAGTCGTAACCTGAAAGAGAGAAACAAAGGAAGCCATCAAACTTGCTCACTGAGAAAACACATGCATCACTGTGCACACGGGAACATCCTTGATTGGGTCGTTCTCTATGACTGACGGGGGGGTTGTGCATCTGTTAATTTTACCCAAAGTTAGTGCAATTATATTTTTTTTAAAAACCTAGCAAGCACACAAAGACAGAACACAACATACAAACACACAAATCACTGCTCAGGTAGCAACAGGTCTTTAACCAGCTGAGCTGAAGAGTCATCAGGTTGCTGCTGTTTATCTCTTCAGTTAGTTTCATATTTTTAAGCTGCTATGCCAGTAGACTGTTGAATTCAAAAGATGATTGTAGAAACATTTCACTAAATTAACAATTTAAACAGAACAATACTTAAAAACACCAGAAAGTGCTGCAGAGGCAGGTCATTCAGAATGGAAGTCAAAAAATAAAAGCAGGCAAGACAGACACAGACCTCAAATGATGGTGGCAGAAAGAAACAAATCGATCCTAAAAGCCACAGACCATGGTTCTCTAAAACCAGTACTGTGTTAGTTTATTAGTAACAAGTTACAAACAAAACAAAAAAAAATCACATCAGTTTCTAAAATGCCTTGAAATGTTCAAAAAGGTTTTGAATTTTTGTGCATGAGTTGCAGGACCTTGCTGTCTTTATTATGGAATTTTCAACATGTTCATAGCATTTGCAGGAAACGTATTTTATAATTGTTTTTAATACAGCAGCTGCAGAGCTGTAGCTCATATCAAGACCCTACCTTGATCTCCTGAAAAATAGTTTGAGTGAGTCATGGGCATGAAAAATGTGAAACAACTTAGAAAGGGGCTGTTGAGCCAACGTAACACCACGAATTGAGACAAAATCAAGAAACTTTTACAATTAATCAAAGTATCTTAATAACATTTTCATTACAGTAATAAAATTGTCACAATTTGCTTGCATTACATCATGTTCCATGTGACCAGCTCAGTGTGATTCCAACAGAAAACCTGCATATCTTCTTGCAGTTGCAACCCAGAGAGATAATGACTTTTTGTCTATTGCCATATTCCTCATAGTTAGATAAGTGGGCAAAAACAATTAGAAACCAGTCCAGTCGTTATCCTGATCCGGCAGTACTCCTTTAGCATTAGCTTTGGTAAAACACTGTAAGTGAATGATAACAACTAGCATTGTGAGAAAAAAAGTCCTTAAAATCACTCAGTACTAATTCTTCTTGGTGACCTCAATAAACATCAAAGTATGTAGAAGTAGGTGTCTTCAGGGCCGCTGCGTCATGTCCTCTCCAGCGGAGGCTTAAGTCTGGGACACACAGAAGACCGATGCGTCACGCCCGCGCCATTATAAAAAAATCAACATTGTAGTTACTGAGAGTGGCTAAACGGAGAACGCAATGCCACGTCTCAGAAACGCCGGTCCGCACAGAGGCGCTAAATATAGGTGCTGGTTCTATTTCAAGCGCCACAGCGCTGCTTTTACGGCTTTCATACGACGATTTTCCAAGAAGCGTTCAGCTGCATAGCACTTCCTGTGTACCCAAAAGACTGCGGCGATTCCGTGGCGTAAAGCATCCGTCTTCTGTTCCCCAGCTTTTACAGCTGTTCTTTGTAATAAAGTAGTCCCTAGTTTAAAATAGTACCTGTAATTCCTTCGTGTTGCTTTTTATTTTCACTTGCAGTTAATATGATTATTGAGATCACTAAGCAGAATTAGTATCACTACTGAGTGATTTTTAATGAGTTTTTTCCCCACAATGCTAGTTGTTACCATTCACTTAGATGTTTTTTGCTAAGCTAAAGCTAAAGGAGTACTGCCGGATCAGGATAACGACTGGGCTGGTTACAAACTGTTTTTGCCCACTTATCTAACTATGGGAAATATGGCAACAGATAAAATTTCACTTTTGGGTGGAGAATCCTTTTAAGCATTTTTGATGACCAGTTAACTTCTCTCTCAAGAAAACCCAACAAAAACAGCTTAGAAAGAGTTCAATAATCTAATGTCCCTCTGGAACCGATAAATTATTTTAAAATTCATTTTATTGATTGACATTTAGGTGTTGAAGGTACTCACATGGCCTCCAGACTACCTGGGTACCAATCTGATAGGCTCTGATGGAATCACAGCCCAATCCAAAGAGACACAACCTTACATCAATAGACACAAAATACTACTGTATTTTTGCAAGGCCCCACTACAAAAGGACACCCTCAGAAGCTGTTTAACTGGTCAGAGTGGTTTTGGTGCAGAGATATGCACTATATGCATGGAGGTGAGACACAACAGAAAGATGGCTTCAGGATTAGTCTGACATACTGTATGGGGACAGTAGCTGATAGACAGTGATGACTGTATCCTGCTCTGTAGATGGAGCTCATTGCATTCTGTAATGAGTGACAGACAGACTGCACATAAAAGCCCTGAGAGGCAGGGCGCCCGCGGAGCCATTACTGAAGTAAGAGCTTTCTCTGCATTATTCTTCCTCTAAGCTATCTAAAGCAGCATCCCACAAAGAGGAGAATAAATGCTAAAGGACCGATTATGCAAGTGTGTGCTTGCATATAAGCAGGGCTGCTACAGTAAAGTTGTGCATGTCATAGAGGGATTTGGATCTGCAGTACCTCCCCCCCCACCCACCCACCCCCTTAAGGTTAGAAATTGTTGTTTTCTATTACAATAAAACCATGAGCTCTGAACACTGTGACAAATATGGAATTACCAATTTGTCAGAGCCCATGTGACTGTGATAGTTTACCAGCAAGGTAGAAATAAATTTCAGAGAGGTGGTAAAGTAATGAGTCAGAAAGCAGAAATGAGATCTGAACATGATTTGAAAATAATAAGCAGCTCTGTGGATACGAACAAAAGAGGGAATAAGAGGGACGATGCGCTGGGAGTTTAATCTTTAATTGCAACCTCTAACTGTACAAACTCTTTTTGTGCTCACGATCTGTCACACTTTTTTCTTTATTCTCCATGTTCTTCTCCTACTGTTTGCCCACTTCCTTTGGTCATTTGCATGCTTTCTTATTGCAGTCTAAAATTCCCCTCTTCTTATCTCCAATCATTTCCTCACATACTGTGTTTACCTCATCTCTGTTCCTTCCTTGGTGACTCCCTCTCATCATATGCACTTTTACCTTCAATTTCTACCCATCCTCTATCCTTTTTCTGTCTTTTTTTTTGGCTTTTCACCAAGTACAAGACTTATATTCCATTCCTGATACAATTATGTTTTATCCACCTTGTCTTTTACATACTTTTTATCTTCCTTTTCTCTGACTATGGTACGTCTGAGGCATGCTGCCTATCTTACCTAAATGAGAGAGCAATTTTCTTCTGGCAGAATCTGCCCTGGGATTTTTTTATAATGGCTCTATAACTGCCAGCCTCATACAGTTTGTTTATTCAATGTATTCACTGTATGACTGGTGGCTATTTATCCTCCAGCATTTCCCTGCCAAAGTAGCAGGGTTCAGGCAAATTGGCATACCAGGTGCTCTATGGAAGACAAACCAATCTGCTCTGATGGGAATCTCAGCCAACAAACATTCATGGTAAAGGAGTGGGAAAAAAATAAATATTGCAGAAGCCTAGGCTAATCAGTGTTGGGAAGAGCAGATTGTGTTTACTGCTCATCGTGGAGGAATATTGGCAAACACAGATCCAAGGAAAATGGTGATTTGTGGACTGTTAAATGAGAGCAGAAAAGAGGAAGACATACCTCTGCAAACATTGCAGCATCTGCCCTCTGGTAGGATCTGCTCACTGATGCTACAGTTAATCTCCGGACACGTTTCTGTAACTTTCACCATCAGGCCATTCTACAAGGACAAAGACACAGGCAAGGCATCAAGATTACAAGGCTCGGGTCAAATGCGTGAAGGTTCATGCAGCACAAAAAATGCATTTTTCACTACGGAAATCGAGTTATAGGATATGAGATTTCCACTGGAAACATGCTTTAACCACTTTACTGCAACAAAAAGCCATTATTCTCACCTGCATGAACGTAAAATAAAAAGCAAGCGAGAGGCAAAAATTTCAAACTGCATGTAAAAATGTTGTGACTTTTAAACAACAAATAAATAGTTGTGTTTAGAGACGCAGAGGAATTAGGTAAAGTATCTTTTCATCCATCCATCCATCTCTTCAGCAGGGATCCCAGACCTCCCTCCCCCATCTACATCCTTCAGCCCTCTGAGAAAATTAATATTCTTCCAACAAGTCCTGGATCTGCCCCATGGCCTTCTTTTGGTGAGACAAGTCTAAAACACTTTCCATAATGGTGTCCAGAAGGCATCTTTACCAGATGCCCAAACCACCTCAACTGGCTCCTCATGATGTGGAGGAGCAGCGACTTTAAACGCCTCACAAATATCTGAGCTTCTCACTCTATCCCTGAAGCTGAGTCCAGCCACTCAGTGGAGGAGGCTCATTTCAGCTGCTTCTATTCTTTTGGGTTTTACATTACATCACAGCTCATGATCAAAGGTGCTAGAATGTATATTGATTTGTAAATCAACAGCTTTGCTTTTTGATTCAGCTCTCTCTACAGCTTCTAAGAACCTTTTCCCTTGTTCTCCTTGGACTCATGAGCAAAACCCTGATTAAGACCAATCTGTCATTCATCATATAAACTCATGTTTTTAAATTGAATCCACAGCAAATCAGTTAAATCAACTAAATGTTTATGTCTCTGAAGCAAGAGCTCTACAACACCTTCAGGACCTCCTTTGGGCAAATCGAAACCTATTAATTATTAAAGAAATAAGATAAAGAAATGTTACAAAAGCGAGTTATTTTAGGAAACGGGTGACAGAATGAGGTCTATATGAGAACAGAGGAGCTGAGCACAATTAAAGAGGGCATGAATGCTGATAACAGTTAAAGCACAGATAGAACCAAAGAAAGGACAAAGTAGATAAAACTTGTGAGTGTTTCATCTTTCCCTCAGGATTTCTGAACAAATAGCAGCCACACACACAGCAGCCGGATGGGGTTATCAGTCTTGGTGGTCAATGGTCCCTTATGATCTCAGGTATCGACCCAAATCCAAAAACAAGCCTTTGTCCTTCACAACTTCTCCTCATGTTGTGTTTTTTATTATTTATCTAAAGTTGTTTTTAGTGTTATATATATATATATATATATATATATATATATATATATATATATATATATATATATATATATAAAAGTTCTACAGTCACTTTTAAAGCTTCTCCTCTGAGGGTAAGTTCAGAAACATACTGATAATTTAAGTGAGATGATCTTCTTTATTCCCAAACGCTTCTGTTTTTGTTTTTTTTCAGAGCTACAAAACCTTTTGGTCTTGTTGAACACTTTGGTCCTTCTGTAACTGATAACGTTTAGTTGGTAACTGTAAAATGCTTAAGAATATAAAAGTGGTTACGGTAAGCTAAAATGACATTTAGAGTATAAAAGGTGTTAATGTCTGACCACAAAAATGAACACCTCATCCAAAAGCATTTCAAAATGATTAAAAAACATCTATTTTACAAAGAACAAACTCTTTGTTCACAGATGAGAAGCTTTTTTTGACACTTTTTCATCAAAACATCATTCATTAAACCACATGTGGGAAAAAAAAAGACACATATAGCTGATTTATGTAAAAACCTGAAAAAGAATAAAGATGGGGATACAAGGTTTTTGCCTGAAATCAACATGTTTATGGTAGATTTTTCAGAGTTGCTGAGGGGGATCATGGGATTGAAGTTGTCCAGTTCACATGTCTTGGTGGAGAAAGCTAACAACCGTGTCCCAGAAGGGATGCTTTGGGATGTGCTGTATGAAGTGCCGGGGTCACTTTTAAGGTCTATCCAGTCCCTGTGCAACTAAAGCATGAGGGATCACATTCTCAGTACCAGTGCTGGTTGGACTCAGGGCTGCCCCTTTGTCTCATCTGCAGATGATGTGATTCTGATGGTGTCTTCAAGACATGACCTTCAACATGCACTGGGGTGAATTATAACTCCGTGTGAAGCAGCTGGGATGAGGGTCAGCTCTTTATAACTGAGGCCATAATTTTATCAGAAAAGTTGGAATTCTCCCTCCTGGTTGGGAGTGAGTCTCTGTCTCAAGCAGATGGGTAAAGTGTCTTGGTGTCTCTTATTTGTGAGTGATAATAGGATGGCACTAATGAGGGCTTGTTTTACTTCGATCTATCATGCTAAAGAAGGAGCAGACCTGAAAGGCAGAGTCCTTATTTTACTGGTCTGTCTAACTTCCTCTCCTCTTCTTCCACTCCTCTTCTTCCGGCTTCTGTTGAGAGCGGTCGCACTCCTCCTTCTCTCCCTTGTGTGTTCCTCCTGCAGCTGTTTTTGTCTTCTGAGCATTTTCCTCATTCCTTCTGGTTAAATATTTTTATTTTTCTTGATATGGCTTTGGTTTGCTGGCTTCCCAACAAAATGGATAAAATTTTTTACACTCTCAAAACGGAGGAGGGGACTCCGCGGCTGACTGAGACAAGAACTGTGGGGTTCGTAATGGATCAGATTGCGGGTCCTGCAAGTCTGTCTCTGGAGGTCTACAACTTTGGATTAATGATGATCGGGTGCACGCTCATTGGAATCTGCATGGACCTGGTTTATCAAAAAACAACGGAGCTAACAGGTGCAATTGACAGGATTCCTGTGCTTCAAAGGGGGCTGATGCGTGCTTTGAACACTGAAACACTCGCGAGGACTGAGTTGTCTCGTAGGACTGTCTGCGAACGAACTCTGGCGCGGAGTGAATTACGATCGATGTGTCGAACTACACGGATCAGATGGGACTGGCCAGGATGTGGAATTTGGACGGGATGAAGCCAGTGAGACAGACATTTAAGGCAGCTGTAACAAACAGGACTGCCTGCTCCAAACACATTCTGTTATCTTATCTGGTGACCCTGAAAACATTCTCCTACTCAACAGAGTGAATGAAGCGACTGCTCAGCCCCCCCCTTCTCTACGCTCTCTCACCCTAACTCTCCTCCCCCCCCCCTACTGGGAGTGAAGGTCGGTCAGCTGTGCCGTGTCCTTGCTGCTGGTGGAGATCCTGACCCCCCCACCCTCCTTGATGTGTTTATCGGTTGTTGTGACTGTGTGTAAAATGCTACTCCCTCCCTCCATTTTGTTTACATTTTCTTCTGCTCCCATCTTTTTTTTTTTTTTTTTTGCCCAAATATTGTATTGAAGTTGTCCCAATATTTCTGCCCAAGACTTTAGTTCCTTACACAAGCCAATGTCCCACTTTATCTCATAATTTACAATGTAGATCCCCTGAAGGTACCCCAAATCTTGCCCAAATATTGTATCTGGTACCCCTAAATCTCTGTTTTGTTTTTATTTTCAATGTATCTCATCATTTACAATGTACGTAGCTCCCCTGATGGTACCCCAAATCTTGCCCAAATATTGTATCTGGTACCCCCAAATCTCTGTTTTGGTTTGTTTTTTATTTTCAATGTATCTCATCATTTACAATGTACGTAGCTCCCCTGAAGGTACCCCAAATCTTGCCCAAATTTTGTATCTGGTACCCCCAAATCTCTGTTTTGTTTTTTATTTTCAATGTTTTCTCTGTTTTGTTTTTTTGTTTTTATTGTCAAGCGCTTTGTGATGTATATCTGTGAAAGGCGCTATATAAATAAACTTTACTTACTTACTTACTTACTTACTTCCTACCCCGCACCTCTATAGTCAGAAGATTTGAGTCATGACCAGAGGAACAAGACACAAGCAGCTGGAATCAGCATCCTCTGTAGGGCCAGCAGGTTCAGCCTTACTGAGGAGCTTCATCATCTGGAGGAGCTCGGAGTGGAGATGTGGTTCCTTCACATTGAAAGGAGTCAGCTGAGGTGGTTCAGGATTGACTGAGGGCCGGTTCACATGGCAAGATTAAAAAATTGTTGGCCAATTTTAACTCATAAGAGACCACACACATGGTGATAAAAAAAAAATCCCAGATGTTGACCGTTCTGGTCCTACAGTGCGTGTTGTGACACACAAAAGACATCACATCACTCATGAACATTCTCAGATCAGATGTGATATCTCACGGAACTTCTAGAGATCGAACGTGACTTTGAAGCAAATAAACATGATAGATTTTTAGTATTGTTGCCAGGTACAACAAAGAATACAAACAGCTGTTTTGATGTGGGACTCCCTCGCTCCTTGCAGCTTGTGTCTGTCAACTCGCTCTCTGATTGGCTGCACGTCACATTCCACAGGCTGCTCATCAGAGGACACCTCAAACACTGCAATGTCGGGTCAAGACAATCCGACATGTTCGATTGGAGAGGTCCCGACAGTTTTCTGAGCAGACAAGAGCAGCTTTAACTGACCACACACACACAGCAGGCATATCTGAGAGGATCATCTTTAGAGGCATTATGGTAATCAGGCCCGTCCTTAAGATTGTAGGAAGAGGAGAATCGGGTTAAAAATCCTGCCGTGTGAACCGGCCTTAAGATGCCTGCTGGTCATTTTCTTCTGAAAATGTTCTGTACATGTCACACTGGGAGGAAAGCCTGAGGCAGACCCTGGACTTGCTGTGGAGATTAAATACCCTCTCTGGCCTAGGGAAGCTTTGGGATTCACCAGGAAGAGCTAGAAAATGTTGTCTGGGAGAGGGACTTCCCACAACAACCTGGATGGATGGATTTGGATATTGCAACTGTGCTGTGATGAATAAAATAGTTGATCAAAACTACATTTCTTGCAGTAACAGATATGAAGTGTTTCTTTAATAAATACTGGATGTCCATGTGTGGCCCCCATTTACAATAAATATAAGGGATAGATGTAAAAAATATTAAAGTATAAATAAACTGCCAGAAATGTCAACATTTTTTTTTATTAGAGGCAATTTGGCATTTACACAAAATCTGAGAACTTAAAATGTATCTATCAAACTGAAAAATGCTGCTGGAAGAGATGAAGAACCTAAGATTTATTGTCAGTGGCCTTGAAGATGGAAAACACTGGTTACAGACCAGTGTAGTCATTTTGAAAATATTGAGATTTTTGGAAAAAAAAATGACAAGATCTATTTCACATAATGTATAAATAATTGAGACCTTTATGTTACTCTGTTGTCTCTTTTATTCCCTCTCTGTCCCACATCTAAGCTTGCCTTCATTATTACTTTTCCAGCTCTACAATTATCTCCTGCTGTGAGTAGAAGAGCAGCCAAAAGACACACCTTGACGTGTCATAAACAATACATGCAATCAGGATCACGCTCTCAGATAAACATGCTGGGTTTTTTTGGACTGTCATGTTCTCAAACAAAATCTCCCCTTAAAATATATTTTTTTAAGCTGCTCATTAAGCAGCATCACCATCAAGAAGTAAAGACGGCTTTAATTGCTTTAAACAAAGTCTCCTAACAGTGTAATGATGTTCCGAGGGCCTGGAGGACTAACAAAGAGTTCAGGAATCCCCTGTGTGGTTCTTCGTAAGCAATTACATTTCCAGAATGGCAATTTACTCCTTAAAATAATATCATTTTAGATAAATGGCTTCTCGGTGAGGAAAGCTCACCTCCGTTCTGTGCTGATCGCGAATAATGACCACCATTATCATCCACGCAATGAGGAAGTTCCAGTTCAGATCAGACTTTTGTTTTGCTGTGTTCATAAGTTATTCTAATTACCTGGCTATCTCTCCATTAGAGCAGAAAAAGGCAGATTGAACAGATTGCAGGAGGCTGGGAAAACTAATAAGGCCTGCTGGCTAATTGAATTACACACCAAGCAGTCCAGTACATGCAATCATTGCACATTTTCTTTGAAAAGATGTGCTTGGTAGTGTGATTGTAGAATAGGTGATAAATCCTGGAAAAAGGATTGCACAAGACAAGACGTGATACCTTGCATTCCCTGCAGCTCCTGGACAGAAAGCGTTGGCCCTCGGAAAACGTCTGTCCCATATAGGCGCATTTAGCTGTGGACAAGAAAGTGGAATAACAGGGATTTTTAAGACAAAAAGCAAGAAATAAACCATTTTTTAAGCTAACATAACCTCAGGAACTTTCTGCAACTGAGAAAAATGCTTGTAAAATTGCCTAAGGAGATAAAGTTTGCAGTGTGAAGTTTTGCATGGTTAATTTGGCTGCAAACAGGGTTGTTCTTGGCTAATGTGCATAAGCAGAGGGGGAATGTAACAGAACATTAAGTATACAACAGACAAAGGCCTTTATGCATTTCCCTCTGGTGATAAATCAGAAATAGTAAGTGAAGCACATGATCTGAAGTCCTGCTTTCCTCCTCTCCAGGGTGCTGGACCACGGCGCGCTCTGTCACAGCTCAGGAGTGCTGCTCCCTCGTTCATCTGTGCCACAGCTCTGATGTTCACAGGGGAACTATAGGAGGAAGGAGGAATGAGCGCAGGGATGCAGGGAGACAGAGGACACCTGAAATTATTCAGACGCTTTATACTTTAGGGATTTGGAGTTTTGCCATGCAGCGCAGTATGAGAGAGACACAGTTGTCCATGCGTCTGTGAGCAGATACTGGACCTCTGTGTGCTTAAAACTTTAAATAAGTCTTCCATTTCAGTGTGCATGAAGACAGCTGTGATCTTTGCCCTTGCAGATGGTTTAGTTTTGTTATATTGCGCTACCCACCAACAACAATCTCGTCTGCATTTACCGAATGTCTGATTAAAGGTTCCATCTGAAAAGAATGAAATATCGTAAACTGCTCAAGGTCACTGCGTTTTAAGGACTGACACTAAATAGTTTTTGTTGTGATGATGTTAAATAGCCTAGTGCGAGAATGAATGTGAGCTTCCCCCCCCCCTTTCTTTCTTTTCGTGGGGGAGGGGACTCACAAAAATTCCACAATGAAACAAAACAAATTTTTACACACAATTTTTGAACAATTCAATTTGACAAAATTATTAACTAAATAACTTGATGGACTACTGTGTAAAATTCTAAATAATTAGTATTTTTACCAATACCTTCTTAAACATATTGTTTGGACAAAGAGCTTTTATAAAATACAAGGTTGATGAGTAGTTTGAGCACATCTAAGACCAAAGTGTAATGGTCCCATCTTAAAACAGCTCCAGTCTACATTGTTCCCTACAAACAATTAATAAACCCTTCATCTTAAATTAACTTTACATTACATGATTATTTATACAAACTTTATGGTTGCTTACAAGTTTTAAGCATCGCCAGCAGCAAAATAGAGCACTTCTTGTTAAGTCTGACAGGAATTTGTTCATATTTCTGCCAAAATAACTATGTAATTTATAACTGAGTGCAATGTCAATGATCACAAATAAAAATCACATAAACCACTGTGAATTATAGGATATTGTAGTTGTTTTAGAATGGCAGAAATACACTTTAAAGTTAGGTCTCTTTGGACCAAACAATTTCTTATCTTTGACTCAACTCACTCTAATCTTAAATGCATTCAGACCTGTTAGCTCATAGACTTTGTAATATGAAAACTCTACATATCCTAATAGAAGATCCAGAAAGCTATCTGCAGTGGTTAATGTTGTAATTATTTATAATTTACACAAAAGCACACTGAAAATAATCAACAAACCAATCTAAGGAAATTGTAAATGTAGTAGTAAATATTACAAATCTGAACTGATTACAAAGTGTCTGATTTAGGAAGTAATAAGTAGGTGACCAAGGACAGAACTTTGAACAAAGATCTACTGTCAGACTGAAGACCAGACAGTCATGCTGTTAGAGGAGGCTTTGTGAGATCAACATTTTTCTCTAGAATCTAACTCACATGATTTCACACCACACCTTGTTTTCTCAAGCTGAAAAGTAAATAAAATCAACAAAAACAATGAGAGAAAATGAGCCATGATGCCAAGGATCAAAACCTGGACCTGTATTGCTGGCTTGATGCTTTACCTTAGCTTAGAGTCATACATATTGCAAACTGCATTTTTATAATGAGTGGATATACTCCACATGAGCTTAAAAGGTAAAAATCAAAGTTATTTCATTGTGGAGTGGCTGTGTGTATAAGATCTACTAGTTAGCCAAGCTAACCTGGTGCCCTGCTAAGTTTAACAAACAATTAAGGTTCATTTATGAATGTAAACCAATTAACAGTCATTTTAAAGCATTTCTTTTTTCATTGTCTCAGTGCATCTTAACAGTCACTAAATTGTTAATAAAGATTTACCACTGCCTTAAAACTTGTTAAAAACTTTATGCTCCTGCTATTCTAGTGTAGGCTAATGCTGTACATTATTAAACTCAAAGGTTAGTGGGGAATCCTAATGTTCAACAGTAAAAATTGAGAATATTATATATTTTTTAAAATCTAAAACCAAAACACCACCCTAACTTTTAAATACAGCCTTGCAGATATTTTATTCCTGGACTGACATCTTCAGCCACCTTGAAACCATGAAGGCCGAGGTGCTGGAGATGCATGACAGCTATTAAAACTTTGACCTAAGACTATTGGTGCTGTGTGAAAGATATTTCTGCACAGTAAGTGAGGGAATTTTCAGGAGTTCAGTTGTGAAAATTCCTGATGCAACTGTGCTGCTCATACTTACGTCTGCATGTCTTGCAGCAAGTCCCATCAACATGTACAGGAAACATGTCTTCTGAGCAGTTGGCTGGAGGACAGAAGATCCTGCGACACTCCACCACGCCATTCTGTAGCAAATTGTAGAAGGTTTTTTTCATGAATAAAACATGCAGATACTGTAGACAATATTAAAAAACAACCAAAAGCTCAGTGTGAAGTATACAATTGTGATCTGTTTTCCTATGCTAACCCACCATGACAATCCACTGTGAAGGCTAAATGTATACACCCTGACCTACATCCCCTAAATGTTGAATGGTTTCTGGATCATCTCAAAAATGAAAAGTCAAAAACTAGCTCTCAAGGCACTGGTGCCTCCAGAAGGTTTTCAAAGGGGTGGCCAGATGGGTGCCACAGAAAATCTTGGGAGAGGCACCAAAGCCAAAAGCCATAACAGAATAGTAAAAATTTAATCTACTTTTGTCATATATAGGCTACTGGAAATGCACTCCTCACTAAAACTTAGGGATATTTGGCCTTCTGGTGACATTTGACAGAATTGAAGGAGTTCTCTGCCTCGGGAGCGGTGGTCAGCTGTGGCTGCCTGGTTCTCCAGGTGGTTCCAGGTGGAGGTGGAGGTCTCAGCCCTGCCTCCTCTGGTTGCCCCGTGTCGGTGTCTCGGCTACTACTGTTGGCCTGCTGCTGTTGGTGCAGAGGGCTCCTCTGATGGCGTTTCCATAGAACCTGCTCATCTGTACTCAGCCCAATGTCCTTTGTGTGTGTGTGTGTGTGTGTGTGTGTGTGTGTGTGTGTGTGTGTGTGTGCTTTTTATGGGGGAGGGATGGGAATGTGGTTTATGTGGGGTCATTTTAACTTGTTAAGCACCTTGAGTTACAGTTTTTTTCTGTATGAAAGGCGCTTTATAAATAAAGATTATTATTATTATTATTATTTCAAGATGAATCTAAAATGCACTCTAAGTTTTATACTGTAGGTGAACCCAAAGCCCCTCTGTGGAGTATTTCAGTAAGAGAGCAGTTTTTGAATCCAAGGTACAACAGCTCCTCCCAAAGCACCTCAACATGCACACGGCCCATTACTTCGGTCTGTAAGCTGGGCATAAACTGTGCAACTCCTGCTCAAACTATGATTACATTGTAGGTTTCAATCATTCACAGTTCACAAATCATGTTCTCACACTGTACGAGGCTGCCCTGTCTGTCCCTGCTGTGCTTATGATACGTGACTTTAGAACAGCTGCTGCAGGAACCGGAAATAAGAAAACACTCGGTCCAGAATGAGTCCTCGACCAAAATAAACGTGTATCCTTGGCAAGCCTTGCCATTATGTGAGGAGAAATGTTTAAAAATAAAAATAAATCCCTCAGTATCTGGGGATGACGGCTGAGACTGTACAGAGAAAGATATGGAGCATCCTGTACGAGAGCGCCCCTACTGCTACAGGTTTGCTCGAAGCGCGTGCATGTTGACAGACAGCCGACAATGCAGACATTTGATTTGTATTGGCTGAAAAAGTTTGCCGGTCAAAAAGAATGCAAAGGGGTCTATAGAAGGGAGGGGGGGTCTTCTTCAGAATGACATATGTTGTGGAACTCAATCAATAGATCATAGTTTAGACCTGAAATATCATTTAAAACATTTAGAAAACTTTGATACATAGAAAAATGTTCCACATATCACTTTTACCTTCTCTAAACTTCTGAATGTTTAACTGTTCAATGTTTCAGTACGTTTTGTATAACTTGCTGATTTCTTACACGGCGCTTATATTGCAAAATTCACAACAGGTGTTTGATCCATGAATAGACCAATTAATGTCCTGGTTCAACAAGAACTGGAATTTAAACAGTCCTTACCATGCTGTTCACATTTTGACATCATGACACAAAAACAAAACCTGACAAATGATCAAAGGTACCTCGTTATTGTGAGGCTTTAAACAGGATGTTCTCAGACAGAAGTGGTCACTTAGGTTAGAGTTACAGAAAGTCATCAATAGGTTACAAAAGAAATACAGAGAGACTGGAAGAGTCCCAGAAAGGCATAGTAGTGGATGTCCTTTGGTCACATCCCACACTGATGACATTCATTGTGAACAGTGTACTGAGGAACCAGATGATAAATCCCACACAACTCCAGACACAATTAAAGGAGGTGAGAGGAACCCAAGTGTCATGTCAGACCACTTTAAACCATTACCATCAGTGTGGTCTGCACGCTAGATGACCTGCTAGGGTACCTGACCACACCACAAGGCACAGCCGTCAATGTCTTGTATGGACCAGGGAGAATGTCAGCTGGATGAGGGACCAGTGGACCTCAGTGCTGTTCACTGATAAAAGTCGATTCAAGCAGAAATGATGGCCACCAACAATGTTGGAGACATCAAGGAGAGGGCTATGCATCAGCTACTTTTGTCCCCAGACCAGCCTTTGGTGGTGTTGTTACAGTGTGGACAGGTGAGTCTAGTCCAAAGCTGGGCAATCCTTGTTTTCAAGGGCCATTCTCCTGCAAGTTTGACAGGTTTCCATGCCTCAGCACATCTGATTTAAATGTTACCTCCACAGTGTGCCTTCATTGCCATCAGAATCAGAATTAGCCACTAAATCAGATCAGGTGTGTTTATGCAGAGAAACACTTAAAACATGTAGGACTGTGGCCCTCGAGGACCAGGATAGCTCACCTCTGACCTAGTCACAACAGAACTGACCTATGAGAATGGCTCCGTCACAAGCTGATACTGCCTGGATAACATCATTAAGTCATTGTTCCTATGCATGAAAAACACAGGCTGGATTTCATCTTTATAGATGACAATACTCCAGCTCATCAAGGTTGCATCATTAGGGAACGGAGCCCTGCTGGAGACTGGGGTATCTCAGAGGGAGTGATCTGCACCTTCTCCAGAACTGAATCCTATAGAAAACCTACGGGATCAGCTGAGTCTTCATGTAGAGGCTCCTAACTCTGAACCCCAGAACCTGAATGGCCCGAGGGCTGACCTTCAAGAAGAGAGGGATGTCATGCCTCAGCAGCAGACAGTAAGTTGCCTTGTGAACAGCATGAGACGTTGTTCTCAAGCTGTAGTTGGTCTCATGACAAGTTATTGAAACATTGACTTTTTTGTTTGGGCTTAACCAACAGTTTTTGGCTTTCGTTTCAATAAATTGTTTGAGGTGAGAAAATCACCATTGCATGATTCTACTTAAATGCCTTACTTTCATTCTATATCATCACTGTGGTGTGAACGTTCTATGTTTTCCATAAATTTCTTGAGTAAGCAAAATATACCTAACTTTTTGTGAGTTGTGTAAATTGCATCATAGAAATCTATAACACTGCATAAAAGTGTCAGTATTATTCACACAACAAAATGCTCAATATAGATAAACCCACCACAGTGTCAAAGAAAATTATCAAAATCAAATGATTTGGTTTTGGATATTATATTTTTTTTTTCTAAATCCTGTGAAAAATTAAAGCAGCTGATCATCATTTCACCCTCCATGCTTCACCAGATTCTTTTGGTAGTCCTGATCAGAAAGATGCTTGACCCCCATTAGAGCAGAACCACTTTATCTTAAAGTGATAATATGCAACTTTTTTATATTTTTAAATCTTTTCCTTGAGCCAGTATGCGCTAATATGACCCTTTACAGAGTTAATGAAAAGTCACTTAGCCCCATCTGGTGATTAGATCCGGAATACCACGATTGCAAGATCTCCGTCGTCGTCACGGTACCCAGGAAGTCACGTGTCTCACGAGGGTTAGGCTAACCCAAAGTGGCTAGCTGTTATGCTAGCGCTGGAGTGTTTTTAGCTCATGATTCCTGATTTTTTTCAATCTCTCCCTGCTTGAACACAGCTGATTTCTTTGAAAGAGTAAATAACCGCTCCTGTAGAAAGCTATGAAGGCTGAGGAGACATTTCAACAGGTAGATATTGGCGTTTAGAAGCTGAAACGATCTGGTAACTTGTTTAATGCAGTGATTTAAAACGGACACCAGAGGGAGCCCAAAACAAGCAAAACTGCATATTATCACTTTAATCTCCTTTGTCTGAGATTTGTGGTCCTCGTTTTCATTAGATTTCTTTTGATGAAGAATTGAACCTGCTATTTCGCACCAAAGAGGAGTGAATAGATTTTCACTTTGATACATTCTCCATAAGTTGATATGAGGACAAAAACTCAAACTTGTCCGACAAGTCTGATGCTCTGCTCTTTAAAGTGTTATTTCAGTGGGAGTGCCACTGCTGCCCTGATCAGTGGTCTTATAGGTGATTCTATGCCTCCTGATTACACAGTGTTTCACTGATTTATGGTTGGTCACCACTCCTCCTCTAACTGTTTTGTTCATTGTGAAGTCTCACGTTTTTCTGTAGTCATTGTTCTCTGGGTGAAGTGGTGAGGAAGCAAAGGTTTTGTTTCAGTTACTTTCTCATTGATTTCTTGTTGTTTCTACAGAGTTTATTTCTAATGTTTTCTGTTTGCTTCTTTTTTCTTTCAAACTTTCTTTTCTGTTTCTTATTGTCCCTAAACTACTTTTATCATCTCAACACATTTTACTAATCCTTAACCTGCACCTTTTCTACCAATTTGCATTATGATTATATTATATATTCTCTCATATTTTCTCATCTTTGTCAGAGCCTTGTTGATGTTGGCAGGCTTTAGCTTGAATTTGCCTTTAACCTTAACATTTACTAATTTTCATGTAGCTTTCCTGTAATAGTAGTACTTGTAACTAGGGATGCTCCGATCACGTTTTTTGTTGCCAATCATGATAACAATCACCAAGTGTGCCAATCGCGATACATCTACCGATACCAATCACATGGATTGACTGTAAATTTCACATTGTAGTAATGATGATGCTAATGGCTACTTGACCTGTAGAAAATGAACCATAAATCACCTTCAGTTGGACTAAAACATGTTTTTACTTACTTTTTCCAAGATGGAAAAAATACAAAATTTGAAGGCACCATGTATCATTCATCCACCCATATAGAATTATATTATTTATAGATACATATTTCCAATCCTTATAGAAATTTATTATTTTATCCATATAGAAATCTATTAATTTTTATTTAAATAATTAAACATATATTCTTGTTCACAAGATCCCCATTAATTAGTTTGTGGTTGAAAGAATGTTTTGAGAAAAATTAAAAAATATATATTTTTTTTTTTCTACTGCTATTCAGACACAGAAAAGTCAACATTGTTTTGACACTGGTCCATTTTATGCCCAGAAAGAACAAAATAATTATTGACAATGGTCCTGATCATTGCTAAAGAGTCTCCCTGCGCTGCTCTCTCAGCTCCTCCTCCCTCCACCTGTCTGATCCTCTCCACCTGCACCATGACGCGTTGCTTTCTTCTCCTCCCGGCGCATGAGCAGCAAGCTCTTTCCAACTTCTCAATTAATATTTAAATTATTGTCTTTTAATGCCAATTTAAAGAATTATCCTTAGCTTCCTGATGGCGCGGTGTTGCGTAACTTGCCTGCAGCAGCAGCAACAGCAACAACAGACACTTTCTGGAGCTGCAGGAGAAGATGCAGCTCGCTGCCCGACCTCGCCTCCTGGACTGAGCTCCGAGTCTGAACCAACTATAAATGGAGCGGTTCGTTCAGGGGATGGCAAGTCCCAGGTGCGCTATGAACTTGCACAGTGGATTTTCTGTGCACCTAGTGCCCTCTGGTTTAGGAGCCATACATCGGCTGGTATGATCGGCGTGGAAAGGAGAATATCGGAATTTACGATCATGTTTTTTTGGCCGATTTTGATCGGTGTCTGATCGATCGGAACATCCCTACTTATAACAGTAACTCAAAACATTGTCAAAATCTTTAATTCGTCTTCTCCTCAGATTTAAAATTCTGTTCTCACATTTCATGAGCTTGTTCATGCAGGCTAACTGGAAATAACAGAACTATGAAAATAAGCAGTGGGTAGCAGTAGATTTCAGAGATCAGAGGAGAATTACCAGACTGGTTTTAGATGGTCAAAAGGCAACAGTAGCTCAAATAACCACTCATTACAACGAAGGTCTGCAGGATACCATCTCTGAACTACAACACGTGGAAGCAGATGGATTATAGCAGCAACAGACCACACCATGAATCACTCCTGTCAGCTAAGATCAGAAAACAGAGGCTACAATTCACACAGGATCACCAGAACTGGATCAGAAGGGGCTCGGCAAACGTTTCCTGGTCTGACAAGTTTCAATTTCAGCTGCAACATTCAAATGGTCAGAAATTTGTTTCAACAACATGAAAGCATCCATCCTGCCTTATATCAGGCTGCTAGTGGTGTAATGTGTGGGGCCTCTTAGTCCCAACTAAGCATCATTTAAACACCACAGCCTACCAGAGTATTGTTACTGTTGTTGACCATGTCCATCCCTTTATGACCACAGAGGACTCATCTTATGATGCTACATTCAGCAGGATAATGCTCCATGTCACAAAGATCAGACCATCTCTAACTGATTTCTTGAACATGACAATGAGTTCACTGGACTCCGACAGCCTCCTCAGTCACCAGATCTCAGTCCAGTTCAGTTCCTTTGGGATGTGGTGGAACAGGAGATTCGCATCATGGACCCTCAGCCAACAAGTCTGCAGCAACTGTGAGGTGCTGTCATGTCAACATGGACCAGAACCTCAGGAATGTTTCCAACACCTTGTTGACGACATAGAGAATTAAAGCAGTTAATGTTTCAATAAATAAATTGCAGTGAGGCATACTCACGTTAGGTGTTTGAACCACTTTGAGTGTCTTACAGTTCAATGCAGGTTTGAATTTCGAATCCTCAGCATCACCTTGGTTAACCAGTGTTAGACTGTTTGAGGTTTACCCTGCCGTATTTAGGTATAAAAGAATATCAATTTATCACTGGGTCCATTCTGGTCCTGAGAAGCCTGTTGATATCAAGGCCCTGAGGACTGCCTTCATTTATGAGGCTGATATCTCTCTCTGCGAGTGCCTCTTCATTTCATGAGTCATCAAAAATGATTCCCCCAAGGTGCTGTGGTTATCAGTTAATGATATGTCAGTGGGAGGAAACCAGACTGACTAAACCCTTCCCTGTGCTTGATGTGCAGCGGTGCAGCAAGTGGAATTCCTCCGGGCCCCGAATGGCCTGGTTCAACACACTTCAAGTCCGGCCCGACGCATGAGAGCAGACATGTAGACAGGCAAAGGAGCCTATTAGAGGGCACTTATTAGGGCGGTGGTGGTCATGAGATGGAGAGAGAAAAACAATGCAAGGGTTGGCTGAAAGGGGCCATGAAGGCAAATTGTAAGCATGGAGAAAATTAGGGGTTGTAGTGACTTTCCATTACAGCTAAAATATCTATCATCAGATGCTGCCATGGCATTGTGTCATCAGTGTGTGATACTGAAACGACACCAGAGGTTATTCTGTTATAAATATTGTCATTTGCTGCTTTGGCGTACACAGTGTCTGCTGGCTAGGAGGCTACACTTCACTATATCAAAAAGATAAAAGCCAAAACAAGACACTATCGATTGTAATATTGCTGGGATACCTTTGTGACCTACTCGGTTTCCTGTACATGACCTTTAACATTGTAGAATCACAGCTGTCAGGGGTCTTTAAAGTCCCTGATATCGCTTTAATCTTACTGTCTACTATTTCTCTACTGCCAGCATGATGTCCAAGATTAAAAGGGTAAAGAACGAGAAAGAAGATAACTTCAAACTAAAAATATTATACAAAAGCGTTTTAACTTATTTTTACTAAAATTGTTCATATTTAATGATTAGAAGAAGTAGAAATGTATCAACACTGCATGTAACCAAATTCTCATTACAGTTTTGATCACATTTAAGGTTTAATGTTGCATTAAAGTATACTTGCAGGTTTCTGTGCAAACCCAAAGGGTAATTCTTTGATTGTTTATGCTCACCTTACATGCACAGTTCCTGCAGTTTTCAGGCTCCACCCACAACTCTTTGTCCCGGTACACCAGACCGTTGGCACTGCAGGTCCTCTCGCAGTGACACCCCTCCAGTTGGGTCAGCCTGGACTCAGCGTAGTTCAACTGCACACAGAGACACAAAATTCAGAAATGTGCACCGGAGTTTACCCATCACCCAGTGTCCTCCGGCACAACCCGGCCAGTTTTCACAGAGAGCTGCTCCACCAAGAGCCGCCTGTTTAAAGGGCAGATGGAATAATAGGTGATCATCATTCAGCTGCAGCTTCTCACCTCAGGCTATGATCTGCTGAGATATGACAGATGGGACTGACAGCTCCAACTCTGCCTCACCCCTTCTCTATTCCTGCACCCTCATCAGCCCCTCTTCTTCAACTTATTTCATGCTCAACATTCTCTGCAGTGGTCTCTCAGCATCCTTAACTGACAAATATGTGGCGAGGCAGCATCGCAGGGAGGGGCACAGCAGGTGGGCTGCTACAACTGGGGATGATTTTAAATCAGTTTTTAACTATTTTTCCTCCTGGATACTGTAACCAATGAAAATATTCTAAATTCACACAGGCAAACGTGTTACAAAATAATATATCTGCTCATGTATTATTAAGTTCACGTTCAGAATAGAAGGTGGATGTTATGTCATATAACGTTTGAGGACAAGAAGTTTCATTTTGGCCACAAATTTCAAGCAGGAAATATTCTGGGTCTAGATTTAGACCATGGTCCACCTGTAAGAGACCTCTGATCTATATCATTAAGTTTTATCAACATGTAATTTAACTTTTAATTGGGTGTTTCCAATTTAAGGGTTTTCTTTCATAAATAAGATATATGTTATAATTAGATTTGACAACACATTTATGGACAAATATCATGTCCTGAAAATGTAAACTTACAAGTTCAAATTCTTCCAATATGCATCTAAATAAAAATGTCACTTTGGTCCACTTAAGATTGGAAGTTTTAACACAATCTGCCTAGACGTCTCTGTTTAAAATGTTATAAGAACTTATAAATAAAACTGACTGTTCTGTTGGGATAACATTGATCAGTGGACCAACAGGACACTTGTTTCCATGCAGTGTGATGCTTGTTCTGATCAAAATTAGTGCTGTCATGCGATTAAAAAAATTGTGCGATTAATTAATTATGATCTGTAATTAATTAATCTAATTAATCGCATTTTTAATCGCATCTAAAGAAATGGCTAAAGAAAGCCCTCATCTTGAGTTATTGTCATTTAAATTCATTAAATGATTGTGTCAGACCAGTAGATTGATATAGAACAACATAAAGTGTCTTTATGAAGTCATTTATTGTGTTTAACAGACTTGAACAGATTCAGTCCCAGTGCAACCATTACTTTGATCAGTGGACTCCAGTAGCAGCTCTGTTAACCCCTCATCTGATTTTAG
>SSNR01000007.1:4838296-4856831 GCA_006937965.1 Callopanchax toddi | reverse complement strand
GGCACAACTTGAATACAGGGGTGGGAGGAGGTGGAGAAGAGGGTCTGAACTGTTTAAAAAGAGCCATAATATCAACCCTACACCTAAAAACAACAGCCAGAATCCATTTAATATAGAGCAACATTGTTTTAGACAGTAAAAACTACAGGACTCTAAACTGACTTTAAAAACGAGCAGAGGACACGTCCCCCCAGCACCCCCCCAAACTACGTCCATGTCTTCCATCGGGCACTGCTGACTGGACCGGTTCATAACACCGCCAGTCCAGCGGTGTACTAGGCCTACTGGTAACCAGTGGTCAGCGCTGTGCTGGACAAGCGGTGGAAACTGAGCCGGCCGGTCGCGCACCGGACCAGCTGATATTTAAGGCTGAAATACACCAGCGGTCAGCGCTGCGCCATGTCGCGCTGTTACTTTGAATATAAACCGTTGTAGTCCGTCAGATCACTCAGTGTAGGCTACTAGTGATCAGCACGGTGCTCCACAAGCGGTGGAAGCTGTCAGCCGGCCAGTCGCGCACCGAACCGGCTGACAGTTACGTGTAATCAGTGATCAGAGCTGTGCTGGGCTGACGGTGGTCATCGGTTCCGGTCGAGTAGCTCGTGAAATGAGCAGGTCGTTTTAATTTGCACTTCCTGTTGCAGCGGGGTCAGATAAATAGCGCTCTAAAAGGTGATGCCGGTTTCATAACACCGCTATGGCCATCAGCTGTTTGTTTTGTCTCGGCATCATGCGTAGGTCACGTGATCACTTCCTGAAAGTGAGGGGCTCTGAGCCTCACAGAGCTGCTCAGTGACACACAAACACCGCGAGGAGACCAGCTCAGCACACACACATCACTGCAGCGGCAGACTGCATGCAGAAACAGTCAAGTGATTAAAAATGCGATTAACGCGATTAAAAAAAATAACGCGTTAATTAGGGCTGTAATTAATTAATCGTAATTAACGCGCTAATCTGACACCTCTAATCAAAATATCTGTTTTTAGATGTGCTTGTAGCCAATCCGGTCATAGTAAAATGTTCTGTGTCAATCAGATCAATAATAACACAAGTGACTCTGAATCACCTCTTTATCTGAATACAGTTGACCTGCTGATGTTATCTGTTGACCACTGTCAACTTATCTGTTTACTTGAGTGAAAAGTAGGCAAATGAGATCTGATCACTATAGATGGATTATAATTCCAGATGTGAACAGTTGTACTTAGAGTGGTTTTCTTGCAGTCTAATCAGCCAGAAAGCATGCTAATACTGGGTCTGAAAGGGGCCTTTGATGTTCATGAAGCTGGCAAAGCTTTAACAAACTCATCAGGTCTTTAGGCTCCATCACTCAGAGTTAGGTTGTTTTTAAGTGAAGGAAACTCAAATTACTTTGTTAGCCTCCCCAGATGTGGCTGATGAATGGAGGCCATTCTAAGAGCAAAATACCTAAAAGACACAAAATGTCCAGAAAAACTTTTATCAACTAAAAGCTTCACACAGTTTACAATGACTAATATCAATGAGCTGCTCATCGGAACAATGCAGGGATTGACAGGAAGGAGCCTAAGGATTTTTTTCCCATTACCAGTTTGAAATAACTCAACACAAACCAGATGGTTGTTGGCGGACTACTGTGAAGATTGATTAGCCCAAAAAACTGTCTTGTTTTGGTGTAACAGAGACATTTGATGTTCGCTACAAGAAAAACAAAACAAAAACACTTCATTTAACTGTAAGATCAAATCTGATTCACACAAAATTCTAAAAATGAAGCAGAACAAAAACCTTACGACACACACACACTGCGTTTCCAAAGAATGGCTGAAATAAATAAAACCACGTTTCAAACAACCAAGTGAAATTCTGACTCTAAGCGAAAAGAAACACAATGGAAGGAATTAAAACAACAACAAAAAACACCACAAAAAAAATTATAATCAGTTTTAAGTGTAAGGAAGGACAGTTTATTAAAGGTGGTATGGGTCATTTGCAAAACAAATTAGCTTAAAATGTTTTTTATGCCTCTTAACAACGTTCTAACATAGTATAGCTATAAATATATTGTGGCGATTTAAAAAATAGCGAAATAAATCAATAAGGTGGTTCCCTCGCAGTTCTCTAAAAACTTCAGCCAATCATACTTTTCAAACCGAAAGCAACTATTGGACAATCCGGCTGTCTGTCTCACCAAAGCGCCGCACTGCTTAGATCCTCCATTCATGTCTACAGAGCATTTTGCAGAAAAACACCCCGGAAGTGAGAAAAGGACAGACACGACCAGCTGTTAGTGCTTCAATTTTAGGAAAAAATACCAGAGTTCCAAAAAGAAAAACACCTTTTCAGCTATCAGAAAACAAAAAATGTTTTTAAGTAGAAAGAGGAAAAACCAGGGTGAACATTAGCATAGCGTTTCAATGACTGGTGTGTTGCATTCCATTGTTACTGTGGCAACGTGCAGTCCCATGTCCGGGGGAGGCGCGGCATAGGGATTATACCTGACGTGAGGGGTAAGAGCTCTGAGACGTGTTTGTGTAAAATAGCTAGCTATAGCTTGTTTGAAAATGACCTATATCACCTTTAAGGTCCTGTTTGACCTGTGTGGTTAAACTCAGGCCTTCTCAAGAGGTTGGAAGCTGTTCTACAGCTCTACTCTCGTTTCCTCAGAGACGTGCTCAAGCCTCAGTGTCAGAAACAGAGGAGTCGTTGTGGAATGATCGAGGCTTCTAAGAAAAATGAAAAACACTAGATGTCACTGAGCCTTTTAACTTTGTTAAAGAAGTCCCATCTGAAGCGCTACGTGAGTTATGAATGGAAGAGATGAGTCCCGTCAGGCTCCTAAACAAAATGTTTGAAACACAATTTCAAAGGCTTGGAGTCTGCCTCGAGGCGCCGCGGAGGAATACCTTTCCTGTACAACCTGAGCATCAAATGGCACAATGAGGCGGCACAAAGGAGTCAGAGGCTAATAGGCATGTAACTCCTATTGTTGATACACGAGGCTAAGAGATGTGTGAAGGAATAGATTATTAACTGCAAAAAAACCCACACAATAAAATACAAAGAAAGAGAGGTAACGTAGACACATTTATCTCATAAAACCTTTGTTGCTTTGTACTCCTGTTTGTATAGGTGGTATAGCAAACATGATTCTTCATGAAATTCTGATACCAAGGAGCCTTAAAGCATTTCATTTAATTATGTTAATAGCCAAGATTAATGAGGGCTGTTATTAAGTAATATTTTAGCTACAGTTCAATGAAACATACTTTTACTGGCTGTTAGTTTGAATGGTAACAGCTCAGAACACCTTTCATTGTAAATGATGGTAAAGATTTGGGTTTTACAGAAATTCTTCTGAAACTCACATTCAGGCTTAGATCTCTGCAAGGTTAAATTTAATTATATATGACAACTTTATATCAATGAATAAACAGAATGTTGACCTTTAGATCTGGGTTTAGATGCTTCACAAGATTTACATTAATAACTTTCATCAAATAAACTTATTTTCTTTTTGTTGTTGCCTCTTTTGAAACGAAAACATAAGGTTTGCTTATTGCTTTAACTGAAAAAGTAGATGCTCTTATTATTGCCGGCCAATAAAAGGTGAAATGTTCAGAGAAAATGTTTTGTCCCTAGTTTTAGCAAAATATTTCCTGAACCACTGGGTAGATTTTTGTGAAATGCACTTCTATGGCTGATTCATTTTTTGCAGTCAGTGCAATTCAAGATAGCCACAACAGCTAACTGAGCTTAGTGAACGCATGGGTAGGACTCACTCACTTTTACAGATAAATGTGGTGCTTTATGAGTTAGGAAAAACTGACTGCCAACATTTTTGGAAATAGCTGTTTGTCTCAGCCATTGTTGTATGCCAAAAACATAATAATTCATAAAGGTAATGATTGCATGGACATTTGCAATTTTGACAGTCACCCTCACTGAAGATGACTATCACAACTAACTGGCCTTAACAATCACAAAAGTAACTATAATTCAGTCAAACTTACAGTCAGTCAGTCTTACATGTTTTAAGCTAAAATTTGATGTGTTTGATTCATAAGTCAGGTTATTGTGATATCAAATGCAATTGTGTACATAATCATTTTCAAGATTTGATGATAATAGCTATAACTGCATCATTTCTCAACATAAGATGGTCTTGGTTTAACATTCTGGTGTCGAAGGCAGTGGATGACATGTCCATCTTTAAAAAATGCTAAACCTTCGAATTACATTTCCTTCTGAATTAATTTTTGATGCAATATTTAAAGCAGCAAAAAACAAAACAAAACAGTAAACTGTTTAAAAGACAACCATTTAAGGAATGTAAGCTTTTGTCAGAGGTGTCAGTCTGGTGAATACCGAGCATCACAGGAATCTGTTGTTCTTCAAAGCCTCTGAGGTAATTCAATTAGCAATGATTAATGCTGTAGGCTTAGACAACTTAAAGCTTTTACTTGTCATGAAAACAATTCTCTAAGTGTTTTTTTTGTTAGCTTTTTGCTCTAAGCTCAAAGTTCTATATACAAGATGCTCCCCCTCCAAAGATAGGACTGTAATACAGGGAAAATGTGCCGTGATTATCCACACGCAGAGGGGCTTACTGTCATCTCACCTCACCTTGACACTCGACTTCACAAACTAAGGAGTGCGCAATTATTCACTGCATGTTCAATCCTTCAATTTTCCACAGCGTGGGCAGAGAGCCATTTAGAGCCGAAGATGACTACATCCTCCCTGCTGTGACTTGTATGTGAAGTGAGGTCAGGTGGCAAAAGGTCGAGCTGTGATCATGTGAAGGAGGAGGCACCGACTCAGCGGTAGGGTAATGGTCTCCATCTCATCCTTATTTACACCGAAAATGATTCCATAGCTCACTTACCCACTGAGATGTCCTTGCTTCATCCACCTGATAGTGCTCGTTTAAGCACGTGGAGATGAACACACCCAATCACACCAAGTCCATCACACAGATAGTTTATGCAGATGTAAGAAATGGTGCACTCTTTTCCTCCCCTGTGGCTCCATGGCACACCACCCATTAGCCACCTGTGGTGTTGATGCAGGCAACATTTCCTGACACCTTTCTGAACCCTGAGTGTACCTGCACATCAGGTGTGCTACTTGAAACAAATTATCTTAAAAGTGACCGAAAATCCAACGCAACAAAGTTTAGAGTTTGTATTTCTTATTGTAATGGCCCTGTGTTTGTTTGATTTTTTATGATTTATACTGTAATGCATTAATCATTTTATTTGTTGGGATCTAATTTTTTAATACCTGCTTGATCTGTTTCCTTCTTTCTCAAGATGATCATACTTTTTCTTCACTCAACGCTGAGTTGTCTCCCCCCCCCCCCCCCCCCCCCAGAAAACTAGAATTCAGTCATGTAGGATGAAGAAAAGAAACTGTTTGACTGAACTCTGTCAGAGCATCCTGTCTGAATTTCACAAACACCAAACCAGGCTATGCCCCAACTACACTACTCATTAAGGGTGGGAATTGATAAGTTCTTGTTATTATCAATGCCGTTGTCTATTCTTCCTATCAATAAAATTCCCTTATCAATTCCGGAGTAGTTCCTTATATGGAAAAAAAAGATCTACGCAGTCTTCTGCACCATGTTCAACCAGGGGAGATGGGGGATACCCCCCCCCCCCCCTATGCTTTTGATGTCCCCCTCTGGTCATTAATCTTTCACCCCGGATGGGTTAGGTTTCTATGCCACTCTCACTGATTCGATTGAGCAATACCCAGTTTCTGTCTGACAATTCACTCCCTGCAGTCAGAGGTGCAGTGCGAGGGGGGGAGGGGGTGTGACGAGGTGTGATGAGGTGCAGCTCCGTGCTGTCCTGACGGAACGGGAACTGGGTTCGAACCACTGCAGCAGCTTCACCTTCCCTGGGTCATCGCAAAAGTGGGGTGTAATTGTACTGCGATGCAACATTTCAGGAAAACCAAAAACAAGAGGATTTTTAAGAATAATTTTAAGGTTAGAAGTGTAGAATTCTGATGGAATTGGCCTGTTGGAACAGGGTCTCAGTTCTCACCCCTACTCAGCATATGTTTGTTCACAACATCTTGACAAAGATGCTAAATCATAAAGACCACTAGGTGGTTTATGAAACGCTTCATATCTGCCCCCCACAGAGAGGCACCAAAACAGTTTGGAAATTTGACAACAGTAATTGAAAAATGTCAAAAACCTGTTTATGTGTGGACTGGAGGTGCAAAGGATGACAAAACTATGTGTTTTTTTTTGTAGTACAGACAGGGCAACAGGACAAACCTATTTAATTTATCCAATTAAATATAAACAGTCGTTTTTAATAAAGAAAAAACATTTGAAGTGATATAAAAACTTTTTATATCATTTCAAAAGTTTTCATGGTGACATTTAGAATCTTTTTACTTGTAAAAAAATTGAAATGGCAAAATTAAACTTTGATTTGGGGTTTTGTTGAGGATGGATTTTTTTGGTTGGACAATTGATAAAAGTAAACTGTATGTGTATGGAACAGATAACTACATAAATATAATTCTGATCAGGGTAACTGGTTATAAAATAATCCAGGATTAACTAAAAGAGCATAATCAGAAACGTCTGGCTCAGTCCCTTCATAATGTTTTGTCTTATAATTGTGTTCATATTTCTGGGTCTCATGTCTAATTTTATAAAATGTCAAAACTATAAAGTCATTTGATGCATTGTGTATTAAAAAAACATACAGTATACTCATTAAATGAAGTAAGTAACCCTAAACATACTCATGGCTGAACTGAATCCTGTGTGTAGTAGAAGGTCAAAACATGTGGACATATTTGACATTCATAACATGCTAAAAATTGGTGCAGCAACAAATGTTTTAATTGTTTTTGTCATGCTGGAGTTGGATCTTTAAATCAATAATTTAAACTTTAGCATGTAGCAGTTTTACTTTGTGGTAAAACTATAACCCTAAACCTTTAACCTTCACCTAGCTTTTTATTGCCCCATAGGGTGCTGTTCATTTCATTACCTTTAGGGTCATCTTAGCGAGCAGTTCCTGCAGGTCCATGATGCCCTGCACCAGGCTGAGGAAATCACTGCAGGTTGGACAGGCTCAATGAGCAAACAGGAAGCATCGAAAGAGAAGAGGGAGGAAAAGGAAGAGCGTTTAGACTGAAGGTACACAAAACAAAAACAGACAGAAATCATTACCTTCACTGCATTCATTTGACACAATCCATGGTGGCCAAAGTAAACAAAAGCACAGCTCCAAATGTCTGTGCACTCTTTGTTTTGGGCTTGTGGTGAGTGTGAGTATCAATATTAAAGCACCAGGGTGTGATTGCCTTATTGATCAGTGACAGAGCGAGTAATGCAGCAGTGACCCTGTATCTTAATTTGTTTGACAGCAAACATATTAGGAAACAAGACAAGCAGAAAGTAGACAGCTCTGAATCTGAAGTCCAACAAAGTGAAGACAGGGCTGTGATGGAGGAGAGAACACAGGACATCGCCAGCTGACACGTGCTCTATTACAGTCCTATCTAACAATGGCACAGACCAATAGGGATTTTCTTTCTTTTCTTCTTCATTGGTAGCATGGTACTTACTGCGGTTGAGATTAGGACACTGTGTGATGTAGCCATTAGGAGCAAAGATCAGCTTCACATCTTGAACAATGCCCTAAAATTAGAGATAAAGACTGTTATCAATACAAATTAACACAATAGATTTTTTTTTTTTTACTCAGCAGTCAAAATATTACTTGAGATCAGAAGTAATCATTTGTGAAAGTTTATACAGCGCATGATGGTGCATCAACACAGGGACAGTGTTTTTTTTTTAAATACACGTTTTCTCTAGTTTCAGATTTGCATCCACATGGAAACAACATTTGAGAGAAAAATTTGTGTGAAAACAGGTTTCAGAGTGGATAGATCTTAAAATGTTATCCTTCTGATTTGTGTAGACAGGAAAAATGTAACCGTTTGAAAACAATGACATCTTAGTCCTACCTCTAACCTAACCTGTGACTCCATGGAGGATAGACAGGAGATCTTCTTGTGTTTACCCTGTGTGCAAGCTTTATTCCCCTGCTCCATGCCTTGTTATGTATTCTTTTGCCACATTGTTTATGAGAAAATGCTTTATGACAACAAAAAATCTAGTATTGAACATTTTATTTGTAGATATGACCTAAAATACTAACATCTGTGTCCTAAGATGCTCAAAAATACAACACATTTTAGAAACATAAGTCCTTTTAACAAGGCTAATTTACAAAACAATTCATTTATTTAATGACTTAATATCTTAACATGTAAAGTACCTATCAGGGTTACAACATTTCTATCCTAAATTGATGCTTAAGATGATGTCAGGGTATGGACAATATTTTCTGACAATATATTCTAATTCAACTGCAATATATTCTAATTCAACTAAAACATGTTAAGATGTTGAACAGTGGCTAAAAAATCTACTCTAATTTCACCAATCTAATTCTGCAAAAGTCTAAAGCTGAATTGTTTAATAAAAGAAGAGATTTTCTTGCTGTGACTCGTCATTAGCGTCGTTTTTGCAGATGTTACTGCACAGGACACAGTTAATTATCACTTTTTTATTATTTACACACAAGAGAAAAGAAAAACTTTTAATTTGTTTTGCTTTTTAATACTAACTATTACGGTATGGCAATAATGTTTAACTTTCCAATCTCACATCCCCATATTTTAAAAAGTTTGTTTATTATGTTGAGATAAGTTCAGTGGATGCTACAATAAAGCATTTCTATTCTATTCTAATGACATATTGGGCTCAAATGTCCTCTATCAGGTTGACCTGCTGGTCAGTGGGGTCAGTGAAAAGTTTGAGTAAATTCTTCAGCATTTCTTTAAACAGGAAATGTTATCTGACACAAATTTAATATTTTTTTTTAAATTTGTAAACAGTTCCTTCTCTCATTTTCTTTTATTTCTTTACCTTATTAAAATTTCAAACTAAAATAATGTGGAAAATCGAAAAAATAAAACATATTCAGTTTATCTTATTTCTTTTTACTTTAGAAATATAAAATAATAATCACCGAGGTTATATGTCCCCTACCGTTCAATACGCTCAACATCTCTCCCTGACCCAATAGAAGTAAAATAACGTATACATAACATCCTTTAACAGACTGTCAATCACTCTGAATGGCAAGTTATCTCCAGAGGCACGCGGCTAGTAAATAGAGGAAAGGAACTCTGGGAAAAGGGACATTTTCTGGTGAAAAGAGCAAGGTTGTAAAACACCAGGGTGTTCACACACATCGGTACCCAATATCATTTTAACACTCCTTCAAAGTAGCTCCTGATAACACACAGGAACAACATTAGACTTTGCCACCTCGAGCACACTCTGCATCGTTGTGTCTGCTTTATGTGTACGGGAAATCCTTTTACAGTGTTCTGCTGGCCCGCATACAAGCAACACCTGCTTCTGTTTTCACACTGACACACAGAGACTGCCTGGAGGCGAGCAGATTTGCAGCACAGACTGAGAACAAACACTTTTTCAAACACACACACACACAGGCAGTGTGAGCATTTAAATTGTCAGTGTCACTCAGAATGGAAATGAAGGTGTCGATCGTGAATGTCTGTCCCAATAGTGTCATATAAGAGTCCTGACCACACATCTCTGAATGATCAGGAGGTCATTTGAACTGAATACATAAAAAAAAGAATTCTCTTTTTCATACAAACACACACACACATGCACACACATTGAATTATTCTGAGAAAGCCCAACTCAGAATGGCTCTATTTTGTAATGATGTCACATAACATATTATTAGGATAAAACATGTTTAATGCTGCACTTTACAGAGTACATAGCTCTCAGGACAGTTGTGCATTTTCTATTGTTAAATCCAAAACAGCTGACTGGATAAGAAATGATCTGCCATGCTGATTTTGAGTACATGTATACAAACCTGATTTTACATATATTTGAGACTAAATCATAGAACTTACGTTTTTGTGTTTTAGTCTTTCAGGTCTTTATCTTTAAACAGCATCTCAACGGGCTGCAACTCATAGTAGAGAACAAAATGTCTAAGAAACATGCAACCATTCAGTTAGAATCACAATGAAGTGGCTACTGATGGCATTAGTGTGTAGGTCAAAACATTGCTGAGAATTTAATGCAAGTTTTCTTGTCACAATTTAGTAACAAAGTGACTTCTTTTTTTGCTATTTCACTGCACTCAGAATGCCAGATTATTTCAGTCTGTCTGTATTTAGTGTCTTAGGTTGCCAATCCCTTCCAAAGTTGTCCCACATTTCTCACACTTAATTGAGAGGTTGTTCAGGACAATGTCCAGATGCCTGGTACAACAAAGCAGGTGTTAGCACTGTTGCCTCACAGCAAGAAGGTCACAGGTTCAAATCCCGCAGTGGCCTTTCTACGTGGAGTTAGCATGTTCTCCCCATGCATGTGTGGGTTTACTCTGGGTACTCTGGTTTCCCCCACAGATCAGAACATGCCTGATAGGTATAAAATAAGATGTAAGTTGCTTTGATGAAAGTATCAGCTAAATAAACAAAAACATAACATTTTTTTACAATTTTTTGGGGGGGAATAGTCCAAAACTCCAGCAAAAAAAGTCACAACCCTCACAAGTGTTTTTCCCTAATTTGTCACCTGCAGTCACATCCCAGGGAGCTTCAGGCCTGATTAGTCTTATTAATATTTGGAAGATGGTGACATGTCACACAAGGCCAACACTGATTCATGTCAGTGGTCACCAACTCCAGGCCATGAGGGACACCTCTCTGCAAGTTTTAGATGTTTTACTGTTCTGGCACACAAATTCCCTCTTCAGAATGTCACATTTTTCATAAGCTTGTTACGACCAATTCATTAAACTAGGTGTGTTTGAGCTGGAAAACATTAAAATCAACCAGAGCTTGGTGAACCCTGGTTTATGCCATTGCTTTGGTATGAAATCCCCTGAAAAAAGATGCAATTCCTACAGAAAAAAGCCAATAGAACATTATTCCTTCAATAATAAAGTAGCTCATGCTCCTTTAACCCAGCAACAAAGGAGTAACCCCAAGCTCAGACCAAAAAGTGTATAAATTACCGGCTACCTTGCTGAAACGTGGCTTTTATCATAATTCTACCTTCTAGAAATTTTAAGGCTCAATTGAAAGTTTTCAGAGTCCACTTTATTTTGAATCTGGAAAACAGTTTATGCTGTGTTTCTAAGAGCAGTAGCCTTGAAGTAACCATGCTGAGAGGCTGCTCATACAAAAAGCAAATGTGTTTTCATAACAGGAATAATAATATGTGATGTATTCTAAACATGGAGACTCAAATCAAACATTAAATGCAGGTTGAACTTTAAAGAGTTCTCTGCTCGTTTATCTCTGTTATGTATACATCTTGAAAATAAGGCAAAAGGTAGTGAGTTAATTATTACATTTTTATTTAAAAGTCAGAGTGACAACAGAGGTGTCACTGCCTACACATTTACAACTACAACTGATCAAATCTACCTTTAAAAAAAATCTAGCTCTGTATCTGCAAATTTAATGATATTTACCACTTATGGAATTTTGTTTACAAATAATAAAATAAATATAGTAAAGCTGACGAATGTGTCTGTAGGCTTATTTTGTTGCATACCTTTTATATTCACTCAGTCATTTTAAAAATGTTATCATACTGAGTTCCATTTATCATGTTTTATTACAAAATGAATGGTGAATATATTCAGTCAGAGCTTTTCAGATGGGATGTAAAGGCTGAGGTTTAGTGAAATTCTTGTTTTTCTACAGACTGACTGACTAAAAGGACCTTTCTGTGTTTGCGTTGGGTCTGAAGATTTAAACACCTCCTGCACTTCATCTCAGAGGATTAAACCAAGATTAACATTAATTATTGTTTAGGCCAATGCTGATTATGTTGAAATTGCCCTCTGATTGAATTTGACAAAGGCGATCAACATACTGATAATCAATGTTTTCACTGACCAGAATTAACACGCATTCTAATGGTTTATTGTAAAATGAAATGACATTTTTGAGTGAGATGTGGCACTTGGAATGAAATGCAATATAAAGGCACCAAAAAATGGAAAGTTCAAATTTATATTATAGTTTTTTAGATTTTATTTCATAAATAAATTACACCAAGATGCCAAGATGGATAAGTGCAAGCTGTATGTTTTTCCCCCCACATTTCATCTTTTATTGAGACCTTTAAGTTTACATATATGTGCCATTTTTATGCCAAAAAAGAAGAGATGATACTTGTTTTGACTGTAATAATACGTAGCTAATGATACAAGGTAAAATTTAGGGTTCAGGAAACACAGCAAGAACTGTCTTTATGGGTTTTATTATTAGTGTTTTTTCTATGAAATTGCATGAACTGCGATAATAATAATATGTGCATATTGCTTCTGTCACTTGTTTTTATGGTAGGTTGTTTTGTTTTCATGACATGGACCAATGTGTCTGGAATAAAGTTTAATAATAATAATAATAATAATAATAATAATAATAATAATAATAATAATAATAATATAGCTTGGATTGCATTTAATTAAAGGTGATGTTCCAAACTTTTGAGGCTGAGGATGAAGTAGAGTTTAAACTCCTCAAAATTACTAGCCTGGTAAACCAGACTATATATGACTAGACTAGATATGTCTGGCCACGGTCCACTGAAACGACTCATTCATAGGGGCGGGACCAACGGTTGTCAATCAAACCATCTTCACATGCTATTGGATAGCGCTAGAGCCATTTAGCAACAACCGGAAACAGCTGGTAGAGTAAACTTTTATCGTATCCCGTCGGCAAAGTGGCCAATAAATCCTCTTTCAAAATAAAAGACTTAAGTGCCTCTATCTGTTCACATCTTAAAGAAAAGCCCAAATCTAAATTGTCCAAAGTTGATAATGAAGACGTTGATAATGAAGACGTTTCAAACGAACGCGGTTCCCGAGCTGCCGCCATGTTGTTTAAATTCAGCTGGAGCGCTGACGTCATCGACTAATCCCGCCCTCCAACCCATTTAGGTGTTGTGATTGGCCCGGTACGAGACTGACCGGACCAATCAGTGGGCTGCAGAGGTTCCAATGAGCGTGGCTTGACCAAATTTCTGCAGAGCAGAACTGACGGTCTAGTATACTAGGCTACAAATTTACTACTCTTTGAACACCTTTATTGCAAAAATGTCCACCCATTTAAAGCTGCTCTAAAATCATCACAAATCAATACATGTATTTTTTCTTGTTTTTTGTAAATGAACCACTTATTCAACTTCAGCTCTTCACAAATCTTTCAAAAATTCAATCACTTTCAGGATTTTGATCAAAATTGCACTTTCTTTTATTCTGAGGTTGGCAACAGATTGCTGTCTTCAAACTGAAAATAAATTATTTGTCCTGTAAAAGAAAGGTATTAAAATAATTATACCAAACCCAAAATCAGATTTTAATATTTTGATTGTCCAAATTTATTTTTTTATAGATTTAAAATTGTTTTTACTCTAAAGAAACTTCATATGTAGATAAAAAAAACAACATCGGAAGCATGAAAAGATCACCTGTGAGAGACAAACATAAAAATTACACCAAATCATGAGTTATCCTCTAAATTATGACGATTTGGGGATTTTCACCCCAAACAAACAAACTTTTGCTCGATCTACATTTTTAATAGCATTTAGGGATTAGGAGGATCTCATAAATATAAAACAACCAGCACTGTTTCAAAGCAATGTTAATAATTAAAACAAATAAATATAAGAAAAAATTTGCAAAATGACCTAAATTAAGTAAAATATCATGCATAAGTTAACATGAATGGAGGTGAAGTTAATAACAAAGATGCATGAGATCTAAACGCTGAACTTGTTCAACATGCTCAGTCTTTCCATCATTGTCCATGTTTGAATAATTACCACCCAGCGGAGCATGAAAGTGAAAGAATTTCACAGAAGCACAGGTTTCACCATGTCCCTGAAGAGCAGCTTCCTCGACACAATGGATTCTAGATAAAGATAATTTATTACAGTTGCTCCCTCAGATGAGGAGACTCCCAGGAGGAGGCGGCTAGAGGAGAAGCATCTTAAAGTTCTGTAAAAGCTCAATATGTTTTATTTAAAGTCCTAGTTAGCCCGCTTAACATGATCCCATTTCTTAGTCCTGGATGGACTCAACTGCTGCTTTATTTCAGCTCCTAACAGTGTTACTTTCACAGTTTGTGATTGTCTTTTTTTCCTTCACCTCTTGATTCTCAACAGACCTCAGCTTTAAACACATGGAGCCAGAAATGGGATCAACTTGTCTCCGCTTCTTTAAAAGGTTAAAGAAAGATGTAATTCAAGGCAAAGCTGTAGGGTGTATTTTAGCTTCATGAGTCACAATCCAAGTCTGTTATTTGAACTTGGCCACTGATAGCGGAGCCCCTACTTTAAAAACTCTTCGTTTTTGTGCCAGTTTTAGAGAATTGGGCTTGTTTTAGTCAGGGGCTGTGACTGCTGGCAACAAATGGTGAACGATATTTAAGAGGAAGTTTCAAAAATCCATTGAAAGGTTTGTAGCGGTCCTCAGCTTTCTCAGGTGAGTCACAAGGCCTTCATCTCAAAATGTACCCACAAAACCTGGAACGTAGTTTATAGGTCAGAAAGTGAGAGAAGTGGGAGACGACTTTAAGAGTTGATGACCAAACTATGAAGCCAGCAAGTCGTCATTAAAGCAACAGAGTGGCATGTTCTGACAAGTTTCAGAGTTTTTTCCCCTCAAAACATTTTTTTAAATAATGGGAAGTAGATGCTCACATTTTTGAAAAAGATGTAGCTCAAAATGTCCCGTCGGATCCACTAAAAATGTTCCTGATTCAAGGTGTTACAAGTGCACCTGTCAGCTGAGATGGTAAGATCCTAGAATAAACCTGAGGGGAAATTTTTCCTCATTCAGTGTCACTTCACACAAGGCTCTGCTCTTTCACACCTTCTGTCTCCACAGCTGACGTGCACGTCAAGCGCTCCCTGCACGAGGAGGACAGGACACACTTGAGATGACTGAAAGTAGGGAACTGGATGATTGAGATGTGTCGTTCACGAGAAGGGACTTCTCGAAGCTTCTGAGCAAAAAGAGAGCTTGAGGAAGTGGAGGCAGATAGATGCGCTCCAGTGCAGCAGAGATGCTCTTGGTTGGTTTAGAATGCTTGTGCTAGACTTCTGACTAAGTCCTCCAAATACACCCACATCACCCAGCTACTGCTTGTAATTTCAAGAGTTAATTTCTAGATCCTGGTTCTGGTTTATCAGTCCTACGTAGACAAGCACCATCACACATCAGTGAACTTTTACATCCTTACGCCCCCCAGCTTGTCCTTGGTCCTGTGATCAAAGCCTACTGGTTGTGCAGCGTACCAGGCTGAGGACTAAAGGATAAAATCTGCTGCTGTGGCCCCCAGACTCTGGAGCTCTGTCCCCCTGAGCCTGATTTTAGAGGACTCATGGTCTCTTTTAAAAAACAGCTCAAAACACAACTTTTTTAGCTGGCTTTCATGTGAACTCCATTAGTTCATTTCTCTTTGAATCGTAAACTTATTTACTCTGTGTAGTGCCAATTTTCCATGTATTTTTGCTGCATTTGTGTCCCCTATTGAAGGTGGGGTTGGAGTTGGGCATGGGTAATTTCAGCACACCAGGACTGTCTGGCTGATCAATAAGCTACAAAAGGAAAGTAGAAAGCCAGCTGATTGCATGGCAGGTGGGGGGAGGTTATAAATTCAAGATCATGTGCATGTCCTGGTTCTACTCCGCCACTTCCCTCGCCTGCTGAGAGAGCATGCAGGAGCCTGAGAAAATGAGCAACGATTAAAAATCGACAACACCAAGATGGCCTTGGGAATAAGTATTTCAAAGCACACGCTGAGCTTTGTGTAGCTCCTCTGAGCCATCAGCACTTCTGTTTTTCAAATCCCATTCTTGTATTTTCTCCTGCACAGTACCTGCTGCAAATGTGGCCAATTACACCAGGAGATATTGAATGTGAAGCACGTTCAGTTACTTAGAGTGTCTGTGCGTGTGTGTGTGTGTGTGTGTGTGTGCATCATCTGGTGAGAGTCTTACCTTGAACAGACCATGCTTGTGGCTGTGTTGCCCTAGCCACACTCCACTGCCTAAGGTGAGCTCCATCTGAGGAGGGTCTATCACCCGCTCATAAATCCTGCCAACAACAAACCAGAGGAGAATGTTATGTCAACGACACAAACACAAACAGGTTCCTCTTGTTGTCCTGCTCTGACAGGAACACTGATGCAACACATCTGAACAGCAGGAGAAATCCAACAGACTGTGTTGGTGTCCGCCGCTTCCCGCTCTCCACCTCCTTTCATGGGAAGCAGAGGATGTCGAGCAGGGGCTCGTCCTCAAGCATGACAGCCGCCCTCGGCCCAAAGCTTTCCAACACAATAATAATACGCGAACCTGGGATGTACGCTGGATTAACCGCCTAACTCCTGACTCAGATATAAACAGGCTGTGGCATTATTAAACTAGACATCCTCGGTGTGATTCAGCATCATTATTTTCTGCACCAAGGTGAGCGCAACAATGAGAGCGAGTGGCCTCTGTGAGGATTTATCAGGTCTCCTGCTCTGTGAGGCACACACACACTCAGAGGAGGACAATGTTATACTGCTGGTTCTCTGTTTCAGCTTTACTAGAAGCTCCTTACAGCATACATACAGTAAAAGAAGACAAGCTATTGCAAATGTTCAATATACTAATGACTTTAAAGAACAAAAAATGTACTCTAGGATTTAGAAAGAAGGCAAATGATTATTTTACTTTCCCAAAGACAAAAAAGAATGTGTGTAGTAGCAAACCTTCATGAGAACTGGTCCAGGTCAACAAGGGTCCTAACAACCATCGGGAGGAAAAGGAGGGGGAGGGATTTGTAAAGTAGCTCACATTAACAAAGATCCCACTCTAGTTTGAAAATGTTGTACTCTGCTATTTTCTACTTGAACCAAAAAATGTTTGAGAAAATAACAAAGTCCAGTTGTCTTTTTGTCTGAGGCCCTGTCCACATGGGGACATTGTGAATCTACAAGTTGTTTTTTTTTTAAATATAATTTCAGGCTTACGTCAGCACAGAAACACCAATCCATAGCATCAAAGTAATTTTTCTTAGAATCCAGGTTCTAAAGTAAAAATAAAATCATAAAAAATCACATCTAAAGGGGTAAAGATTAGAGTCCCCTCTGAACCAACCATGCCCTGGCTGCATGAGAACCTTCACCAGCTGATGTACTCTGAGTACAAAGTGAAACTTTTTAATATTAGTTGAGGTAAATTGAGTAGACAGGACAGAAAGTGAGTTTTGTGAGGCAGAAAGGTGAGCAGATGGGCTCCTGATTTATGCCCACATTCCTTTGGCTAATACTTGAGGCTCCATTAGTCAGAACTTTTAGTGATTAAAAGTGAATGACATGGATGCCTGTAATGTCAAAAGATCATCAACAGCTCAAAGCTGTATTGTTCACTTTTGAAAGTTGTAGGGTTATATTGGTATAAAGTTGTATATATTGAATATTATTATTATAATTATTCTTAATAATTAATAATAATAGTCAAAACCTCGTAATTAGGGCACCACCCAGCGTTTTCTTTGGAAGGTAAGCTGAGACAACCTTGAATATTATCCTATTTGTATTTTATTGTTATTTATCATTTATCAGTCTGAATCTGAAAGAAGTAAGCTCGTTACCCATTTTCGATATGAAAAACACAAAAATTACTGGAAGCCCATTTATGATTATATACGGATAAATTTATTTACAGAAACCTCAAAATGATCATGTTATAACAGCAACACAGCAAAGTTAGGAATTTGACTTTGTAACCAGTTCAATTTATTAACAAGATGAATTATTGAGGTTAAATAAATATTAATGACTAATGTTTCAGAGTGAGAAATGGTTTACTAATGAAATTAAGCTAATTCATTGGCCTATGAAGGGAAGTTGAAGATTAAAGGATTTTCAGGAGGATGGATGGACGAAGAGAGTTAGGTTTAGCTTGCTTTACCCAAACTGCATCACATTGCAATAACCACATAGGTTGATTGTCTCACCGAACCACTGAACTTGAATCCCCGAGATACGTTGAGGCTTGGACCGACGGCTTTGTTTCCTCCAGCAGTCACAGTGGTTCTGTTCCAGCTTGAAGAGAAGGCAGTCAAACCATGAAACGCTCGATGGGTGACTCAAGTGTGGAAGGGTATCAGAAGCTGAGGGATGCAGATCTCCAGGATTTGGGCAAGCATGGCTCGCTCTCTCTCATGGCAGGAGGATGTCTTCATGTAGTTTAGCTTCAGATTAACGCCGTCTAACTTTTGGTTTCTAACGACGGATGAAAGAAAAATAAACTTTAAAACATCTAAACTTGGTTGAGAAGAATGTAACGTGAAAATAAAAGAAAAGCTTAACGCCGAAAGTTCCTAAGTGTCATGATTCCCCTGTCTGTCTTGTCTTGTGGTTTCGT
>SSNR01000007.1:4788307-4825327 GCA_006937965.1 Callopanchax toddi | reverse complement strand
TTTTTTTTTTTTTTTTTTTTTTGTATTTTAAGAACCTGGATGGAATTCATATGCAATTGAAACATTTGTAGTTTTTTCTTGGTGCCTTCTCTAAATTACCTTCTAGTCAGCTTGATTTCCTAACTGTTTCCTTGCTTTGTTGCTTCTTGAAGTTTTGCAAAATTATTTTGTAAAGCATGTTAAAAAAATATGTCCAGTAACTTTATGCCAACTTGTAAAATAATATGTTTATTTCTGTATTTTCTAACCGTTTGCTTCTCCAAAAAGAAATAATTGAGAAAACTACCCTTAGACATAAAAGTAGTAAAAGAGATTTGTTTTAAGAAGTTTTGCATTTGCTCACTAGTTTTGGGGGTGTCCTGTTTTCCCTCGGCTTTCTCTTAGCATCAGAAGCAGCACTGTTTTATATTCAGGCAGCCGTCAATGCAGCTCTGCAGGATCTACTTTTAAAAAAGGGCATCTGTCAGTCTCTCTCATGCTACTTAAGTGATGTGAATGAGCCAGCTCTGCTCACAGTACAGAGCTCCACCACCCACAGCAGCTGAAAGACACTGACTATAGGTTCTGAGATGCAGACAGTGATCATCTTCCAGCAGAAATTAAAGACCTTGAAAAAGTATCCTGTAAATGAACTACATGTGATGCTTTTGACCAATTTTTTAAATTGTTTCTAACATCTTATATTTTGAAAATCTGACATGCAAAAAAAAAAAAAAAAATCTGACACAGTAAGGCTACAGAACTAGAACTTTCTTGCAGACAAGAGTCAAAGAAACTACTGCCAAGAAACTAGAACATACTCTAATAAGATAGCAGATGTATCATGTTTAATGGATGAAAAGACAGATTCCTTTTACCCGAGGTTGCTGCTGAGGATAGAACTGGTTCTACCTGCAGTATGTAGATGAAAATAAGAGTCTAATGTGGATTTGTCAGCCAATTCCCAACAGAGCTGTATGCCTGCTTCCTCACTATGTCAGATATCTGTAATTACTTCACCTCAACAATGACCTTATCTGTTGATTGAAGCTCCTGTTCTTTTCTGATAAGGCATGACTACTGTAGCCAAATATAAATATATACAGTATTTTTAAAAATTGATGGAAGGGTGGTAAGATGTGAAGGTAGGTTTGTGTCCCCTGGGTCTCCTTGGCACAGGAAGCTCCTCCTGCCCACCACATGGGGCCTGAGCAAGACCGCCTGCAGCAGGTGGGTTGGAGCCTGCTGAGCTTGACAGAGGAAGGCAACAGTAATGACACACTTTATCACACCTGACACAAGACACCAGTAAACCTCTGACACATGAAAACCATCAGGTGGTCTAACAGCCTTAAACCTGTTCATGAAAACAGCTTGGGAAAGAGATGATGAAGGCTATATAAGGTTCATACCTAACAAGATGCTTAGCCAGTTATCAAACAGGTCAAATGTCTGACTAATACAAAATTCAAAGCTAATGAAAGAAGTGCTGTGGATTTATTAGTGTCCACAAACCAGCAGAATGAAAGCTCTCCGTATAGGGAATGTACGTATGAGAGAAAAACACATCGCAATAGTGACTATTAACTACAATCATGACAATGGACACCTTCACAAGATATAGCTTTGCAGTGAGTGAATGGAGCAGGAGTCTTTAACATACTCAGTTGTATATGCTGGTGAAGGTTCTCAGTCATTCAGGTCATGATAATCCAAAAAAGGGGGGTTTATTTAAAACCCCCTTTTTTGGATACTCAGTTGTGGAATTAATTAAATTCCAAGAATCCAAGTTGTGTTTAAATGACAGACACATAATGCTGTTTAACGTAACTCCTCACCTCGCCTTCCTTCGCTTATCCGGGTCCGGGTCGCGGGGGCAGCATCCTAAGTAGGACATCCCAGGCCATCCTCTCCCCGGCCAAGTCCGCCAGCTCCTCAGCTGGAACACCCAGGTGTTCCCAGGCCAACCTGGAGATGGATTTTATCCAGCTTGTCCTGGGTTGACCCGGAGGCCTCCTGCTGGCAGGATATGCCCAAAACACCTCCCGAGGGAGACGTCCAGGAGGCATTCTAACAAGATGCCCGAGCCACCTCAACTGGCTCCTTTCGATATGGAGCAGCAACGGCTCTCCTCCCGAGTCCCTCCCAGATGTCCGAGCTGCTTACCCTATCCCTAAGGCTGAGCCCGGCCACCCTGCGAAGGAAAATCATTTCAGCCGATTGTATCCGTGATGTTGTTCTTTCGGACATTACCCAAAGCTCATGACCATAGGTGAGGATTGGGACGTAGACTGACCGGTAAATCGAGAGCCTTGTTTACTGGCTGAGCTTCCTCTTCACCACAACTAATCGGTTCAGGGTCCGCATCACTGCAGATTTTTCCCCAGTCCACCTGTTGATCCCATTCCCTCCTTCCCTAACTTGTGAACAAGACCCCAAGATACTTAAACTCCTCCACTTGGGGTAAGACCTCTCTCCCAAAATGGAGTTGGCAAGCCACCCTTTTCTGGTCAAGAACCATGGTCTCAGACTTGGAGGTGCTGATCCTCATCCCAGCCGCTTCACACTCGGCTGTGAACCTCCCCAGCAAGAGCTGAAGGTCAGAGCTTGATGAAGCTAGGAGGACCACATCGTCTGCAAAAAGCAGAAACGAGGCTATGTGGACCAAACTCACACTCCTCTGGTACAGGGACTGAATGGCCCTGGAGCGCCCCCCACAGGGTGTCCCTGGGGACACGGTCATAAGCCTTCTCCAAATCCACAAAACATATGTGGATTGGTTGAGCAAACTCCCATGACCCCTCCATCACCCTAGCGAGGGTAAAGAGCTGGTCCACAGCTCCACGACCAGGACGAAAACCACATTGCTCCTCTTCTATCCGAGGTTCAACCCTGGAGTAGACCTTTCCAGGGAGGCTGAGGAGTGAAATCCCCCTATAGTTGAAACACCCCCTCTGGTCCCCCTTCTTAAAAATGGGGACCACCACCCTGGTCTTCCACTCAACAGGAACTGCCCCCGATGACCACGCAATGTTGCAGAGATGTGTCAACCACAACAGTCTTACAACATTCATAGACTTGAGATACCCAAGTCAGATCTCATCCACCCCTGGAGCTCCACCACTGTGTAGTTATTTAACTACCTCAGCGACTTCTGCCCCAGAGATTGGACAGTCCGTCCCCAGGTCTCCCAGGTCTCCCAGGTCTGGTTCCTGCTCAGAATGAATCATCATATACGTATATTACATCTATGTCTAAGTTTCAAGAGCTCCAGCTCTTTAACAGGATTTGTACATTCCTCAATAACATGCTATAAGGAACTCTAGCATTCCTTTAGTGGGAGATCTCAGTATTGAAGGTAAAATGTGACCATTTTGTTTCTTTTGTTTTACTGCATTGTTAAAATATAATAAAAAAATACATTATTATTATATTGGCATTAACCAAATATCAGTTCAAATAAAAGCCAATGCTTATTTTTGTAGAAGGTCTTATAGAGTAAAATTAACACATCATATGTGTAAATAATAACCAATGGATCCATATCTATTTAAATCCCTTTAAAAAATAAAACTTGATTCTTAACTAGAGAGAAGAGTTAATAGACTTCTTGAATGGCAGAGAAAACTGTGTAAAAACATAAATCCATCTGTCATTCCATGTAACAATAGAAAATATCTCTGGAGTCTTAATTAACTCAGAGCATATTGTTACTCCCACATACAATTAAAGACAAAAAGGCCAAGGGCAAATTTTTCAAGTGGGGGAAACCCACATTTCTAATTAAACTAAGTAAATTATAACCTTATTTCTGGTAAAGAGAGGAAAGAAAGAGGGAGCTGAATGGTGAGGCTGTTACTTATCACTGTTGTTTCATAGCAAGAAAGTTGCAGGTTCAACACCCAGCCGGGGCCTTGCTGTTTGGAGATATTATCCTAGTGCATGCATAGATTTTCTTCCTGGTACTCCAATTTTCTCTTTTAGATCAAAGACATGCGAGTTAAGTTAGCAGGTATGTAAATTGCCTGTAGATGTGAATGTGTGTGTGGACCAGTGATGGAGTGATGACCTGTTCAGTGTGTTTCCTGCCTTGTGCTCAATAAATGTAACCCAAAAAAATCTGAAAATTATATCATATCTGGTAATATCTGGATTTTTTTTTTGGCGCGGGAAAAAATATATATAGCCTATCACGGTATGCTAATTTCATGACATGGCCAAACTATGGCACGGATTACGCTCATATATGTGCTGCAGCGCAGATTCATTTAAATTATACTGTAAAGAGCAAGAAGCCTGTGATATCTGAAATGCCTCTAACATATTCCACCATTGCAAGCCTCAGTACCTGAGTTTGAAGCTGGATTGTCTCAAAGCCCAATAGGAAAGCTAACGGCGGCTAACCGCTGCTAACAGCGGCAAACACTAAGAAACCTAACCAAAGTAAACTAGTTCAGCATGATATCGCCAAGTCTCTCGCTGGTTGTAGTCCGTATTACAGAAAAAGCTAACGTGGATATTATGTTATTTGTAGCTTTGTAGTCCACGACTTGGAAAAGCCTTATACAAATAAATGCACATGTTCTTTATGTTTTTATTCTGACTTTTTCAGTCCAAAGAACAGAGGGAAACATTTTAAATACTAAATAAAGTTATAGCACTAAAAGTTATCTGTGCAATATTTTTCAAATTATTATATATTTCCAGGCAATCCATTTAATAAATTAAAAAAAAACATTTTTTTTTGGGGGGGGGGGATTTTATTATATCGTCAGATTTACCGTTATTATCAGAATACTCAAGAGTATAGTGATATAGGGTTTGGGGCCATATTGTCTCACTTCTAAGTTGGATGCCATTCTGGACACTTTTCTTAAAAGACTCAATACACCTAAAGATAGGTTAAGGAATGGACCCACTCACAAACTCAGCCTTGTACCTACTTAACCCTGGAGCTAGTGTCTATCATAGTGACTTTTGCTTCAGCAGAATTAGCAGATTTTCAGCATTCATCGTAAATTCCACTCAGACTTATCTGTGCAATCTGACCCATACCAGGAGCACTCCACAGAAAATCAAATGGTAAAAAGAAAAGTCTTTACATCCTCCACTGCTTCATTGACATTTAAAAGTGTCCTTCATTAGGCCACCTAGTGCAGCAGGAGTAATTACTCAAAGGTCTGCAGGAGCTGTTGCACTGAAAGCGCAGCCACCCATTGATTTAAATGTTGGTTATTTTGCTGGAGTTGGCCCATTGATTTGAGCCCCAATGGCCACATATTTGCTCTGTGGTTTCATTGTGTGTCCTGAGAGGCGGTTGCAACACTACCACCCAACACTTTGCTTCCAGAGATACCAAGTGTTTCTCAAGCCTGAACCTTTCCAAGGCCAACGATGTCAAGGTTACAGTCAGCATCGTGCAGCATTACTAACCTGATTTAGACTCATTGTTATTCTTTGAGTCGAACTTCTCTTGGCATCAGGTAATGAGGTAATAAATGGTTGCTGCTCTACTGAGTGATCCTGGCTATGCCCTTCACAGGAAATTAAAACGTTACACCTGAATTCCTCATCTGGAGGATGATTTCTAGTATTTCGTGGATGGCTCGGCCATGACTCATGTCACGACATTTTAAAACATAAATATTAAAACATCAATTCATAATATGTGACAGCATTAACACCTTTTCTTATTTTAAAGAAAGCCATCAAAAAACAATGAACGGGAAACAGACAAACGGTCAGAACAAGTCCAGCCTCTTTGCAACTCCATCATTAATCTAATGTACCATTCCACTGTAACAGCCTTTTTTCCTACTGCAATGAAAGTTAGCAGGTAGTGGGATAGGAAAATACCCACTGGCTCACTGGTTTGTTTAATGAGCAAAGTAACAATGTCATTTTCTGGCTGTTGGACACAAAAGTACTACGAGTTGTATCATTATGGGATCTTTAAGGTGGAGAGCAACCCAGTGTGGCCCTTCCTTCATTAGCTCAGTGTGTAATAAAAGAAACATTTCATAGTTAACATCTATGGACATGAAACTGCATGCATGTGAAATAAGTTTGCTATCGCTAACCATGTGCAATGTCAATTTTTATATTACAGATGCTTCAAAAGAGCTGGAAAAGATCAAAAGAATAAGAGATTATCATAAGACCCACTGAGCCATCAGCCCACTCCCCAGCCTCTATTTGCATATTAACAGCACTGAGGGAACTGTGAACTCATACAATGGAAAGATAAACAAATACCGGTAAACAATAAAGGAAAAATAAGTATGCAGCAAGCAGCCTGACTATAAAATATTACACTAGATTTTATCTAATTGTAATAGAGATTTCTCGCAATCACACTTTTCTGTAATCAAACCATCATCCTAATCAGGATATTGCTGCAGAAACATCTAAACACTGTCATCAGCAGGTGATAGCTGGATTAGTTTGATTTGTTCACATGTTCCATTCCCAATTTTTACACAAGGTAAATATGTTTTCCTGCGACAAAAAACTACAATTAAATATATTAAAATATATTACATGTTATACAAAAATATGCTTTAGCTTGATAAATGAAATGCACATTTTGTAAAACTGTGAAATAATCCCAGTGACCACTGCAGGTCTTTAGTTGAGTTTCTGATGGTTGATTGGTATGACCTGGAGCACCTGCAGACCCAACATGTCACTCTGGTCACTCTCTGTGCACTTCTTCAGTTTCACTTAAAACCTAATTTAATATTATTGTGTACATTAGTGTAGCTATTAGTTGAGTTTCCATCTGACTTATAATAATATAGAAACCTTAACCCTCTGATTCAAGAATGTTTGTGTGGAGTGTTTTCTTAATTTTTCCTATTTGGAACTAGCCGAACCTCATAAAGGTTAGAAAAATACACTGTTTTTAAAACAACTACTAGTTTAAAAGTTTTAAATTAAATTAAATGACATTTTAAATTAGATTGACAAATGTTCTAAAAAGGAAGAATAAAAATAATAAAATAAACTAAAAAAAAAACACCAGTCCTTTTATTTTCTTTGATAACTTTCAATTAATATTTTCTTTCAATAATGTCAATTAGAGTCATCATGACGATTACAACTATCAATAACTAATCCAGTATTTACTAAGGGAGGAGAAAGAAAAGAAATGGTTCAAAAGCACAAGGGATCACTAAATTATTTCTGAATAAATCAGGCAGGTCTTTACTGAAACAAAGGCTGCTGCAGTGTCACCTGTGAAAATGTGCTCTGGTTATCAATGAGCTTAAAGAAGTTGGGGGGTTTACAAGAGAAAAAGAAAAAGCACGGGCTGCTGGCAGTTCATTGCTAATGAAAGGAATAACGGCTCCTCTTTGAGCCACAAAACTGGCCTGTTTGGCTATAACTATGTCTTAAACATTAACGTCTCTGGATGATTTATGAGCCAAATGAGATGAATAATGTGGATCCATCTGCAATGTTAGCCTGGTGAATTCAGGCTATGTAAATGCTTCTGCAATAATATTATGCAGAACCTGAATCTGCTACTCAACCCAGAACCAGTAATTATTAAACACTATGAAATATCTACAATCTACAGAACTTATAGGATGTGACAGGAAAGAAGCTTTGTCTCCATGTGAATGAATTTATCATCATTCAGTTTGTTGTTTTTACTTTGACTCTTATTTTAAGGTACAGAAATTATAGATGTAATATTTCATTTTTCAGTCAATTAACTCAGTAAAGAAAGGGACCGACAGCAAGTCCTAGATAGCAGATACCAAACTGGGTTTAAGTGAAGAACATAAAAACAGCTGATTCAAGAAACCATCATGATGTACTGAAGGGAACTCAACTCCAAATAGGAGAACCATACAGAAGTGTGTGATGGTGTCCAGCTGATCGCAGCAGGAGCTCCACAGAAACATCCCTAACCACTGGATCACCGCAGTCCTTATCAAACAACCTGTCACACCATTAAGCAAAAACACATGTTTCTCCTGTCAGTTAGAAAAGCAACTTTCACTTAAGAAAACCTGTGCCTGAACAGAGCTTCACTGGCTGGATGTGTTAGTCTATGGTGCCTGAACCAGGCAGGGATGATGTAACCTCAGTTTTTTTCATGAACTAAGGAGGTCATCTGTCGTGGAGCTGCAGTCAGATCAGATAAACTCAGGTAAATAGGCTGCAAACTAATCTTACAGCAATCTGAAGCAAACTCAGTGAACTCAGGGCATATGCAACAAGGCTCCACTGACAGTGTGAGAAGGAAACCAGTTTTGTAGCAAGCAGATTTTATTTTCCAGAAGTCCAACTGGTGTAGATGGAATACTAAAAGAAAGCACTAAGAGCAGCCAAGATCAAGCTGCAGGAGTGACACTGATAGACAGAAAACGGACACTGCACAACAACAGAGACTTTTAAACAGGGAGACGGAGTAGGTCCCTCCTCCTCTGTTCAATAAAACCACAGCTGTAGTGGTGAATCTCACCAGAACACATTGTTTTTAAGAACAGAGCAGACATGTTAGAGCTCATAAAGACCCCTGCAGATCCAAACGATTTATGTGAAGCTCAGTCTGTACTAAAACCCAAACATATCACAACCATGCATTGCATGAAACATTTACTTCAGATGGGTTAAGTGACATAAAGATTTATAGTTGTCTTATTTGCTGTAGAAAACAGAAACTGTTCTATACAGCTTAATTTTATTAAACCAGTCATATCACCTGTACTGGTCTAGATCAGGAACCTCTCTGGTGAGAAAACCCTCTTAAAAGCACTGACTGTTTTACACATTTGACTAAAGGAAAACGTTGATGGCTGCAAGCATGTTTGCTCTAAGTTTTTCCAGCAAGAGAAGAAGGCAAATAAGCTGAAACCTCCTGCAAAGTTACACCCAAACTGTCAGGATTGCTCTTTTAAAGCCATGGGCATCAACATGATGATGATAGAGCAAGAGCCTGGTTATGAAAAGAGCCAATAAGATCTATTTTGTGGATAAATTGAAATTCTTTGCAACAACTGACATGCAGTATTACAGGTTTAATCAATCTCTGCTATAGGCTATAAGGCATCTGCTTTACTGGCAATATGAAGGCATTTTTGGAGAGACTAGCACTAATCGTTTCAGTGGCATCACTTATTACTTGTCATCACTACTTACTTGTTGGGAATGTATGCCTGTCCTTTAAGATCCAGGTCAATCTAGGTCATATTTTAAATAGTAAAACCTAGAGAAAATAATTATGTTGTGTTTGTTTTTTAGTCTGTTAAAAAGGTTAAACAAATTAAAAATGAATTTAAACAGTTTTTGGATAAGTTATTTCACTTGTTTGTGAGGGAAAGCATTGTTTGCCCTCTTACTCAGGACAGGTCTCAGTGTCTCTTAGAACCCAAGCAACCTAATGAATCCAAAAGATACTGCGACAACATAAAAGAAAAGGAAAGTTTAACTTTTTTAATAATACCTATCCTTTTTAAGTTTCAGCAGCAGTGCTATAAATACATCACCTGTTGTGTTTCTGTGCTCTGATGGATGCTTTCATTTTTACTTGTTGTGCATTAATCGTGTCTTATATAAATGAGCTTCATAACTCAAAAAGTTCTGAACTGTTTCCATGACAACTTAAGAATGAAACCTGTAAAAACAGACAAATGCTGTTGTGCTCTCAAGAAAAAGAGACAAATTTTGTCTTAAAGTTGATTTATTTCCTGCGTATAATATGTATTTATGTTTTTATATGACATACATACCAAAAACGATGAGTGGTTTACTTTTATTAGGGCTGTGATCTCTTAACACTTCTAATAAAATAAAATGCACTCCCACCCTAATGCTAGCAGAGCACAAAATGCACTATCCAAAGAAGTCCCATAAAGCAGGGAGAGGATAAATAAACAAGGCTGGCTGAGATGTTCTTATGAGAGGGTAGCGTTTGTTTGAGCACATTTCTGTGCTGTAGCCGAAAGTAAGAAGCCTTTGAATAGAAGTAAGTTTCTTTCAACTCAACACCGCTTGAAGGTTGACTTTCATATCACATCTGAAGATCACACATGGGGAGGCCTGGAAATACCAGCTACCAAATTGGATGAGACACCAGAGGGAAGCGAAGGAACGGGTGGTGGGAATTTAAGATTACAAGGTGGAGCAAAGGCTCATGGGAAACACCTGCCAGTGTGCACCTAAAATGACCTTCAGGCAACCACTTGGTGACAGACAGAGCCAATGTCATCACTGCAATTAGCTCCGTAAGCCCAAAACAAAGAAGAAAATCCAATTGTGTGAAAAGCCTGTCAGTACCTGCAAGAGGGGGAATTTAGAGATTACACTGATGTATTACAGTTATGTAAGTGTGTGACCTTGTCTAGCCTCTGCAGCAGCACTAACACAAGCAATAACAGACTGAATGTGTGTGTGTGCGTGTGTGTGTGAGTGAGTGAGTGAGTGAGTGAGAGAGAGGGAGAGATGAAAATGACACACAAGTATGCTCCATTCCGTTTTAAAAACTGACAGGTGTAAGGAGAAGAAAACAATCCTCATTTGATTGAGCTGTTTTGTTTTATTATTTCTAAATGTCCGAGCTGCTCGTTGAAATGCCTACAGTGAAATTACTTTTTCATTTGGACAAGTTCTGTTTTGTCCTTACATCAGCTGACAGAGCAGCAGTTTTTAGTCCAAGTGGCATTTAGTGAACATTCATTTATATAAAAATAGGGAAAACAAATGTTCCGGTCCTGTGTTGAAAGCATACCGCCTGTCTGATGCCTTTATACCACTAGTTTTAATGTTTTAGTTTAAATGTTGAATCAGAGTGCATCTTTGTTTGAGGTCTAACACTCAAGTTTACTGACATGACCCTGCAAAGCAAAGAAGAGCTAGAGAATGCAAACAAAGCATCTCAGTGACTGGGCTGCGTCACATAACGCCATGTTATCCTGGTCATTCAGGGCATAAACTGCCTCAGCAGAAACGGGTTACATTGTTTGATGTCAGTAGCTAAAGCACTAAAGATTACAAAAACACATTTTGTAGGAAAAAAAAGGGGACAGTTCATTCAAAAATAGTGAAGGAATGGATTTCTAAAGCATAAAAAACAGCAGCTCCCACAATGAATGAGCTCTCACGTCTCCACTCTGCAGGTTTGGTTTGGTCATAATTTGAGAATTTTTTTATTACTTCTAATCTATATGACTTTGCATTTAACTGACTTGTTAATTAATCAGTTTAACCTCATGGTTACATTTTCTTTTTGTACAGTTTGAGGCATTTCTCTGTCTATCAGTATATAATTCCCACGCAACAAGTGAATTAGATTAGATTTACAAAATGTTGAAAGGGACATTAACAAGAACCTCCGTTTTGTCACGCTAATAATGAAATTATCATTTAGTAAAACTACCTAACTGACTGGTCATTTATTCAGGTGGCAGACAAAAGAGAAATACTCCACATGAATCAGTTGATTAGCTTTGAGGCAAGCCACATTAATCAATGAACACACAAAAGATAATTACAGACAGAGACTGAATACTGTGAGATAAGATGAGAATGAGTTCACAGCAGAAAGGGGAAGCAAGACAAGCCACAGAGGTACATAATTAGTCATGTCTGGGCTGAAACAAGAGGTCAAGGAGCTCCAACAATGATGTCTCCCTGAGGCGATCGGGATACATTATTGTAGTGTTCAGTCTCTGGGGTCTGCCTAACACCTACACGGTAGTGTTCGGAAAAGAAAACAGGAAAATGAAGCCATCACAGAAAACATTAAGGATGATTTAGGTCTCTTAGTGTGCATTTGCATAACTGAGCTATGTTAATTTTATCCACCAAACGCCGTCAAACTTGACTTTATGGGATTTTGCTTGGAAATGTCATTTATCTCCTACAGCACCTCTTGAAGATAGTTTAATAGGCATAAAGCTCAACACCAGTTGTGAAAATTAAACAAAAGCACAAATGTGCAGCAAGTAGCCCAGTCACAGGAGCCATCATGTTGTATTTTTGGAGTCTGTGTTCTAGAGATGTGGTGCTGAAAGTCCCACCTACTCACCTGCTCAAAGTGTTAAATTAAGTATTTACAAATTAATATTAAAGAAAAACATATTTACCTCCCAATCCTCACCTATGGTCATGAGCTCTGGGTAGTGACCGAAAGAACGAGATCGCGGATACAAGCGGCCGAAATGAGTTTTCTCCGCAGGGTGGCCGGGCTCAGCCTTAGGGATGGGCTGAGGAGCTCGGACATTCGGGAGAGACTCGGAGTAGAGTCGCTGCTCCTCCATGTCGAAAGGAGCCAGTTGAGGTGGTTCGGGCATCTTGTTAGGATGCCCCCTGGACGCCTCCCCAGGGAGGTGTTTCAGGCATGTCCTGCCGGCAGGAGGCCCCCGGGTCGACCCAGGACACGCTGGAGAAAATATGTCTCTGGTTTGGCCCTGGAGCGCCTTGGGATCCTGCCGGAGGAGCTGGTGGAAGTGGCTGGGGAGAAGACTGTCTGGGACTCCCTGATTGGGATGCTGCCCCCGCGACCCGGACCCGGATAAGCGGAAGAAGACGAGACGAGACGAGATATTTGAATATGCAGATACAAAAGTAAGAATGTGAATCAGCAAACCTCAGCATCTGGGAAATATGATCTGTGGTTTATTTTATTTATTTATTTATTTATTTTAATCTGGAAATTGGAGGGGGCGGAGCTTAAAGCGTCTACTGAAACCAGCCACTTGAGGGTACCTTGCTTCCTTTTGACTATAACTTCCATGTTACATCCCTCTGTTGAGTTATGTTTGTTTATGGGTCAAGACAGTTTGTAAATACGTACATTTTTTTAACCTATCTAATCATGAATATCTATGGTGAATAACATGTTTTGGGCTTCACTTCTGATGAGAGGAGTTGGACCTGATTGCATTGATTCTATTCCTTTATTAATGACCTTTTAAATCTATTATTTTGGACATCATGCAAATTATGACAGGATCTGTCCTCCATATGTGTTTATGTGTGTTAATGACCACTAAGCATTGTAATGCCAACAACCTGCAGATGTTAAAGAATCTCAGATGTTTCATAGTACCTGTCTCAAAGATGCTTGAAGTACTTTAGAATTATTTAGCAAAGCCAGCTTTTTTGAGATTCAGAAAACACTGCAGAACATTCTAAGCAGCAGCAGAAGAAGATGCATATTTAAATGTTTTTATTCCAAATTCTGCAAGAGCTGTGTGGACGGATCAAAAGGATCCATTCTTTAGATGAATTACCATAACTTACTGTACTTTTATAAATAATGTAGGCAAGCAGAAAAGTTGAGAGCAGACTAAGAATTTAAATATATACTGTATATGTTTTAACGAAGGAATGCCATCGTTTAAATTTACCATGACATTTACAGACAAAGCAGAACATCCAACTTGAGGATGGAATGTAGCTGTGTGTAAAAGGTCTGACAGTATTCACTGTAGGCACTGCAAAAATGCATGCATGTTTTAAATCTGGATGCTGAACCATTACTTCTGACTTCAGATTATTATTGAATAAATAAAATCCTCCTATTCCACACATAACATGTCAAGGATATCTCCTTTCATCCAGTCATCCTTTTGTTGATATTCTAGTGCTCATCTAGGACGGAGTCACAAGGGCAACAGATCTACAAACCTCCCTCTGCACAGCTACTGCCTCTAGCTTAGGCAAACACACTGTAATATTAAAGACCTATCATTCTTTGACATAATGCATACTGGCTGACATTTTTCATGCCAGAGTTTAAAAGTAACATCATTTAATGTTGAGAAATGTCATCCCCATTTTTAAGAAATTGTGAACATAACATTATGCACAATCTCCTGCAAGATCTTGTGCAAACTGTTAGCACTTGGAGACTGTGTTATGCAATTGAAATTAAAGCTAAATGTTTGTAATATTGAGCAAGCTCAAGCCATTTTATAAAACTATCCAAAGATTGCATAGCTGTGACTACCATTGCGAATAGGGTTGACTCTAAAATGTAATAATTTGTAGATCCATTCATTTCTTCTGACAGTTTTATTCACATCTGTCCTGTGGTTGATGAAATACTTTGCTAATGGACAAACAAACCTAAGTTTTAAGCAGATGTTGTACAATGTTTAGCACTCAAAGTAAGTGTGGTGAATGGTTCTTAACTAATATCACACTTACTGTATATATAAAATTGACAGAGTTGAGTTTTTTTCTTTTTTAAGATCAGTTGATTATGTCTATCATCTGGAATATAGTTGACTTTAAAAGTTAATAGATGTCCATCCATTGATTGCTTTATGAAGATTTTATCAAAATCTGTCAAGTGTTTTCAAAGATATTGTGCTGACAGACAAAAACAGTTGACTGCAATGGTTGACTTAATGCCAGAATATGAAACAATGATCTCACATGAACTTTTAGCATTTTAAAGTTGTGTTTTGCTCTCAGCTATAACCGCAGGGAATTACAGAGTTATAGCCTTTTTGAGTTTGCAATCTTGATTAGATTAAAAAAACATATACTCTCCAACTGAAATGATGTGGGAACAAACTGAATCGTTTCTGGAGTTATGAATTGTTTTAAATCACTTAGATATCAATAAAGTTTAAATAGTATACCTGATGTACTTGAAATTGGTTTCTAAGACTGAAATAAAGAGTTGCAGGTTAGTTGGAACACAATGTGTTTCTCTTTCTTTTCTCCTTGTTGATCAAAGTTTTGCCATTTGACATGGCTGCTGAACTGTGAGGTGCCTCAAAACAAAACATTCCTGAATTTCAGGTTTAAAGGTGCTATAGGTAAACTGGTAAACAATGCAGCTTAAAAAAATGTTTATGCCTCTTAACAACGTTCTAACGTAGTATAGCTATAAATATATTGTGGCAATAAAAAAAATGAAAGAAATGAATGAAGTGGTTTTCAAGCAGTTCTCTAAAATCCTCAGCCAATCATACGTTTCAGACTGAAAGCAACTATTGGACAATCCGGCTGTCTGTCTCACCAAAATGACGCACATTCGCACTGCTTGGATCTTCCATTAATGCGTGCTGGAGCCTTTTATAGCAGATCCGGAAGTGAGAGAAGGACTTGTCCTTGTATAAAGTAGCCAAATATCCTCTCTTCACTGCATCTCTCTGGAATCTTAAAATTATGAGCATCATATTATAACTGTACATATGAGCAGTGCTTTATGAGCAGAGCCAGAAACATTGTTTTATCTTGTTTTGTCATTTTGAGATGATGTTATGACAGCATGACACAAAGACTAAAGTGTTGGACTTTAGGAGATGACAACATCTCTTGAGCCTTTCTGAGGACAGTTTAATATATTTTTGTATGCTGGTTAAAATGAAGTAGAACATGTTTGGACAAACACTGGATCAGAGATGAGAGAGAGGCAGCAAACAAGGTGGTGAGCCTTAATACCTGACCTGGTGCATGCTGGGAGAAGCTTGGTTGGTACACTATCATCTCCACTTTGATCTTCCAAGAAAAGCTTCACAGATCAGTTCCACACACAGCTCTTAACTTCCCGTCTAAGCACTGGTAGACGTGAATCAGAGAGTGAATACAAATTGACATCTTGCATTGCTGCCAAGCTTGGCGGATGGGGCCATCTTTGAAATGCTCACCTCTAAAGGATGAGTGTCAATGTAGTGTTTTTATCTGAGTGCTAGCATCTTTTTTTTTAGAGCTGGAGGAGAGCGTGTATTTGGGTAACAAAAGAAAAAGTGAAGCATCCACTCTTTTCTTTTGCAAAGCACTCGGATCGTTTTGTGAAGCTTCTCTACTAGAAAACATCTCTGAATGTTTCAGAAGGTTATTGATGTAATCACTATCATTATTTTTCAGGCAACCAATCATATTGGCAAGATTTTCAAGATTTTGTTTGAATTCAAGCTTAGTTATTAACACAGGAAAGACCAAGGGACTTGGTTCCTGAGTTGAACATGCAGATTTTGGTGCACAAAATGTCTTTCTTTCTAAATATTTACATGGCTTAGTGTATTTTAAGCACACTGATCAAGTAGTTGAAGCACAAAAGTGGACAAATAATAACAACAACAGAGATATAAAGAATATGAACGATTCTCACAGCTAAAGAGCATGCATACATATCAGATAAAGTGTAATAAGATCAAATCCCCGACAGAGTTCAGTGTCTTCTCTGGTCAGTTGGTGAGGCAATTAAATCATTGCTACCTTCCACATCACAGAAGAGAAGTGTCAGCAGAACATACTGTAGTGACACGGGATGCTATATAAACACACCACCTCCCTCTCACGTTCTGTGTGCTAATTTGTCCTTGGGTGTTTCTTTTCAGCTCTGTTAACAACCTGTCATCCTCACTGACACAGTAACAAACAAATATTTGCTTTGATGAATGCAGACAGCTTATTAGATGTGTCACTTCAAAGCAGGGCGGTAAAAAAAGAAGCTGTTTTTGACAGCTATTACGGTGTTTCGAGTGCTGTGTGTTACCTGTTGCAGTCCACGTGCAGCAGTAGGTGGGAGGTGCTGATGGTGAGGGCGATCTTGTGCCACTGGCCATCAGCGAGACGGTAGGGGAAGGATTCAGATCGCGGCTTGCCTTTGAAGCGGTAGTGGTAGCGGATCTCCTCTCTCACCCCACTGCTTTCCAGCTCAAAGTAACTGCAGGGGAAGATGAGAGGTCCAAAATGCTCAGACTCCAAGAAAATCTCAGGAAAACACAGGATGCTTACAAGGCCTTAATCAAAGTGGATCAATGTATTTATTCTAATTACACTGTGTAGGAATAAATGTATATTTTGTACAAATGTGTTTTGTGTGTTTGTTTGTTTTTTACATGGAGCATTTCTGAATTATGATTTTGAAAAGAAATCTCACTTTAAAAAACAACAACTTTCTTTTGGGTTCTCATCCACTGACATCAGACAAGCTTTAGTGCACTAGGATTGTGAATATTTAAAGTCATTCCCCAGCATCAGCAGGGCTTCAAGAACTACAACTAAGTTTTTCTCTAAGAGGTGGGAATCATAAATAAAATGGTAAGACGTGTAGAAGCTGAAAATTTAGACATGCTGTCCAAAGAAACAGATCCAATGGACTGCAGCTCCATCAACCTTCCAGTAAACAGAAAATAAGACTTAAGGTAATGCATGAGCGTTGTTGTCTTATTGACTTGATTGGAGTTTGGCGCTTGTATTTAATGCATGGTTTTTGCATTACATTATCAAGCTTTGCTCTTGGTTACTGCTCATTTCAAATAAAACAAGCACCGTCACTGTCAACACATTTTGCCGTGAAAAAATTTCACCAATAACCAAAGTGAGAGCATAATTAGATTTCTGTTTTACTGTTCGTTTCTGCAGATGGTGAAATTGTAAATTCTGCACTCTGTGAATCAGTGAGTTTAGCTTCCACCAAAACAAATAAAGTTGGCAAAATCACAAGCGACTGAAGCACAAAACTGACACCAAGGCTGCGGCATCAAAGCTGACATATGTCACAAAAAGCTTCAGCTGTCTGAGGAAAGACAAGACAGGAGCCACCATGAGCTGCTGCTGCCTCTGGCTCAGGGAGTTGTGGTTCAGATGAACAGTTATGAACAACAGAACATCAGTCTTAATGAGATGGTAATAATAAAAATAATGTTCCAGATCTAGTGCATTCATTTGCTGTATATTGTTATATTTTACAAAGCGTGACTCCTAACCATAGGGTTTTAAAGGTGCTATAAATAATCTGCAAAACCAAATAGCTTAAAAAAAATGTCATGCCTCTTAACAATGTTCTAACTTAGTAGGCTATAGCTATAAATATATTGTGGGAATAATAAAAAAATTAAAGAAATTAATAAAGTGGTTGTCCGGCAGTTCTCTAAAAACCTCAGCCAATCATACGTTTCAGACTGAAAGCAACTATTGGACAATCTGGCTGTCTGTCTCTACAAAGCAACACATTTCCGCACTGCTTGGATCCTCCATTCATGCGTGCTGGAGCATTTTGTAATAGAACATCCCGGAAGTGAGAGAAGGACAGAAATGGCCGGCGGTTACTGCTTTAGTTTTAAGAAAAAATACCAGAGTCCCAAAAAGAAAAACACCTTTTCAGCTAGCAGAAAACTAAAAAAGGTTTGAACGTAAAAAGAGGAAAAATCTGGGTGAACATCTTGTTAGTGTGGCAATGTGTGGCCCCATGCCCCGAGGAGGCGGGGCCTAGGATTATAGTCGACAGGAGAGGTGAGTGTTCTGGGACCGTGTTTGTGTAAATTAGCTAGCTATACCTAGGTTGTTTGTGATCCGTAAAGACATAGAGATGTGTGCTTTTTGCATTTATTACGTTTATACTTTTTATCATTTATTAGAAGTCTAATACAGAACAATAACAACACATTAAGTAAATAGTTGATATTTAGTCATTTAACCACCTAAAACAAGACGTGCTGCTCAGCTGGATCCATCTTTCCTAAAACAGATAGCGGAGCAGGGAATGCTCATTTGGTAAAGTAACAGTCCCAATATATCGAGTAAGTCTGCATCAATATTACTCACAAATGATAAAGTTTGCCATTAAATTTCAATAAATCACACATAATCACAATCATGTGATTAATGATGATGAGCTAGACGTACGCTGCTCTGCCAACTTTCTGTTTGTTGGTTTTCACAACCTGTGAAAGTATTTCCAGTGCAGCTCCCACATCGTCAACAGATGTACAAAAAAATCATGGTAAATAAATGAACCATTGTTTAGACCACTTGGCAGTTAGAGTGCAAAAACTGAGCTAGTATTACACAATACTCTACAACTCATCAGTTACCAGGAGGATTATTTATGAAAACTGCCTGAAATCATCTACCAGGATATTTTAATTACACTGCAAACTCTGATGTAGACACCTGTGTACTAAAAACACAGCCTATAAAATGAATATCTGAAATCTTTGTAAGCTGACATGTCTGATCACAAAGTGTGGAGAAGTTTTAAATCCCAGAGACGACAGAAAACACGTCATCTTCTTTCACAGCACAATGCATTTCCAATGATAAACAGGGGCTTTAAATGTCATGTTTTTTCACGCAGCACTCTTGTTTTCTAAGCGGTAAAACAACAACAAAAACCAGAAGCATATCAGTATATCCACAATGAAGATTAAAGCTGGATGGTCTTTTTAAAGCATGTAGTGGAAAACAGCTCAATTCTACAGCTTTGATCAACTGTTTTAATAGAAAGGTGGAAACTAACAGTTGCAATAATAGGTGTTCTTTCATTTTAAGCAGCAATTAAACTAATTGAAGTGTTGTGTGCTACTATTCCATCTATTGAATGAGCCAATATTAAAATAATCAGCTGTTTCGGTGGATTGTTGAGGATTTTAGCCGAAGCTCCTGTGTTTTCTTTCTTTCTCGGAGGATGTGAATCAAACACAGCAGTTTGACAGCACCGTGTTTGCAACATGAAACATTTACAGTCTGTTTCTGTTCTATTTCTTTCCCATGTTGAGGTTTAGGGAGTGGGGGATGACATAAAAACTAAAAGACAAAACACAAACTTACAGTAAGGAGGAAACAAGCATATTATAAAACCCTTATTCTATATTTATTGAAATAACACTCTGCAACTTATATCAATGAGAATGTTTAGACAACAAAAGAACAGATTTACTTCCTATATATGCTTAGCAAATAAAAGCTTTTGGATTAAAGTTAATCTTTGTTTACAGAGAACCAAAACATATAAAAGAAAACTATTAGTATTTATTATGCTTTTACATAATTAAAACCAAAAAGGTTCTACTTTATCTCTTGCTGTTACCTGCATAACAGACCCATTTGTTTTCTCACAAAGCCAGTGTGCACAATTTAAAGTCAGTGAATGTTTGGTAGCTAATATTTCTCAGTGCAGCATTAAAGCACTAAGATTTCAAACCAAGCACAAAAAATGAGTAACATTTCTGTCTCCGTTTCACCTACAATCATCACATTTTAGTGAGATCTGTACGACTCGGAGCCGCTGTCTGCACCATGTGGGCGCCCCTCTTCGCCCCTATCATCCACGGTACATTAAAAACCAGATAATCATATTCACCAGCAGCCTGACAGCCACAGGCAACCAGTCATGACATTTTTGCCAGCCTGTGGCAGTGTATGACCCCAAAAACTGAAATGTGTGGTCTCCGTGTGCACTCAAATTCAAAAAAAGAATACTGCTTCTGGAATAATAGTTCACTACATAAGTTAAACCTGCCACAGAATGTCACACATCCAAGTACATTGAAAATAAAATATATAAAAAGGATCCACGCCCAAAAAAATACTCAACGACTCGTATTCACGTTCATGAAAAGGGAGCATGAACCCTTTTGTGCAAAATATAGAAAAAAGCTGCAGGGTTGCAATGGTAACTGTTTGGAAAATGAACAAAATAGAGATGAACTGATGAGAGGTCGACACAGAAATAAAATATAAAGTGGAAACTTTACACAGATTGTAACCATGGCACACCTTTCGGTTAAAATAATGTGGGCAGGAAACTATAACATATTTGTACAACCTTTTTTATTGTTTGTTTTTATTTTCTTCTTTTACAGTATATGCTGTTAAATTTAGCTTACAGCCCAGGTTAGCTTTATAAATGCACGCTCATTATAACTGGGATTGAAAACATTTAAAATGCAAAATATCAAATGCCATGTAATACAACTAGATACACTTTTGCACCATTCTTCAATCTGCAGCTCTCTATTTCTGACCCTCCTACTGAAACATCTATCCATGCACTTGTCCATTTCCACCTGCAATTCTCTAATGAGTCCCATATAGGGGGCATTAGGTCCAACTCCACACCACCAGATTGTCTACCTCACTAAATCCTGACACCGCCTACATGTACACTGGCTGTGAATTGAGTCCCAGATCAAACACAGGATTCTTCTCCTCACCTACAATTCCCTCCAGACTTCTGCCCCTCTGCATTTTTCTAATCTTTTTTCACTTTTACACCTCCTCCAAACATCTCCACTCCTCTGTCACAGAGCAACACTTCATTCCCTTCTCCATGTCTCTGAATCAGATGTTGTATTGCCAGCTTTTTAGCAGTCAGCCTCCTGGACTTGTGTTTGTGAGTTCATTGGTGTCTGTTAGCAAAAAACCTAATTAGATAGATTTTAACTAAGGGTTCAGAAAGTAAAGTTCAATCTACAATTGATTTAACTTTTGGAGTAAACCCAATTCAATATGGCTGCCGCAGTTAATCAAATTTAATAAACATAAAACAGTCTAGAAATCTGGCAGTTTTACATTTATTTGGATAATACTGTATGTGACAGTAGCTGAGAGTCATTCACAGCTCAAACCCAAAGAGCTACTGTAACAGATCAAGACTGCATGAGTTCATACAAATTATTGTTCACAAATCTGAAAAATGAATAGATTTCCATCATTTATAAATATGATCTTAGTTTAAAACTGTTGTCCTATGTGAGATATTCTTTTATTTAAACGTTTCAAAGTTTAGGCGAGTGTATTCTTTGACAATTTGAAATGTGCTTATTGGTTCTATTTAAGCAAAATCAACACTTAATAAAAAGGTGATTTTTGAATATTTAGCATGAATAAGGGAAATGTTTGAAATAAACCAATACATGTATTTTCCTATCACTTGAAAAGATCGCTGTTAACATAAATACAGCACCTCTGTTTGCTGACTGAAATGTCACATTGTCATTGTAATTTAATTTCTACACCAAGAATTAAAAAAGGAAAGATTTTCTGCAGCCAAGAACAGAGAGAAAATGAACAAAGGTAATGATGTGTTGTGGGCTCGCCTCAGCTCAAACCTTTGCACACAGCTAATGATGACACATCAACCCCCCACTGAGCTGATTGCATTAATACTAAAACAATTATTACACAGTGAATTAACAAGCCTCACAGGGTGATGTATTTTACAACGTGTATTCCAAATTGCTTGCATCAAGAAGTCACTTCCTCCTCACATATTTGTTTACGTGAGAGGGTGAGACATACACTCTGACCGGCCAGTTCGGAGGTTTTTATGCAGCATGTCATCACCCTGAAATTAAATGAATACATCACTCTGTGCCTGTGCTGGGCCCCGACCTGACAGCCCATCTTCATCATGCTCCCGGAGCCGGAGTCGCTGATACTTGTCAGCTGGAGAAGAATCATTTGCATTGAACGAGGAGTGAAATGAGAACGAGAGCTCTCCAGCTCTGCCTCTCCCACTGATGGAAGCCTCCTCGGGGCTTCGAGAGGCCTGAAATCACTGAATGAACAAAAACACTGTTATCCTGATTTGACTCATGAAATAATCATCAAAGGCATTAACTCCACTTCACAGCGAGTGTTTATTTTATGAACTATTTAACAGTAGCTATTGTATTCCTGTAATACAGTAGATTTAATAGGAGGGGGATGGATGGCTGTAGACTATTGGCAGGCAGTTAGTTTGTTATGAATAGTGCAGCCTGACAAAAAAAGAAACGATAATGAGATGATTTGCTTGTTTAGGTGCATTTCTGCACCAGATATTAAAGAATGACTTGTGAAAATTGATTTTTTTTTTCCTGATAATGTTTTCTTTAGCAGCATTTTTTCAGAGCTGTAGTTTTACTAACACAAACTGCATGGTTCTAAAAGACTCCAACGGAGAGCATCCACAGCTTTCAGAGGGCAAAACGTCACGTCTGCATTTTAAACAAATCAGTAAAAACAGCTGCTAGTGGAGGAGAAAACCTCCCTTAAGCATTAACATTATATACGATGTCAAGACTACACTGTTCTGTTGGTCCTTGTTTACCAGTTGGTACATGGTGTCTACGCATCAAGAGTTTCTACTGATCTAAAATATTTTAAAGCAGGTAAAAGGTAAGAGCAAAATTTGGCTAATAATAATTAAGGAACTGATAAGAAGGTCAACCTACAAATGGTGAGAAAATTACAAGACCACATTCCATGCACCTTTTTAAATAACTGTATTAACTAAACTGTAAAATAATTTCAAAAGACTTCAGTTACCTTGAAGATTTAATTGTCAGGAAACACCTTTAAAGCCATCTTTTTTGACACGGTGCCACTGAGTAAATATGAATCTATTAGAGAATATGACACTCACATTATATCCTTCTGCCATTACTTCCAAAATTCAATCATCTTCAATCTGTGCATCATTTGTTCTTTCCATTTTCAACTGAAAACCAAAAACCAAAAGAGGATAAAGTGATTTAATGTATTATTTGCTTTTATAACAGATACAAAACAACAATAAACATCTTGTTTTTTAAAGTCTAGTTCCAGATCAAAAATATATTGAAAAACTAACTGTATGACCAAATTTGATTTTAATATTTTATTGTTCAGGTGTACTAACAGGTGTTACATTGATATGAGTTCCCCCATCTAGATGTGTTCTCCACCAGTTCATGAGAGCAGTCATTTCTAAACTGTCTGCAGAGTTATGATATGATACGCAGCCGTCAGGATATGTTCCCCTTGTGTAAAATCTAGAAAGTAAGAAGAAGAAAGGATGAAAACTTTAGGACTTGTGCCACACTTCGCCGTGAGACCACTTTTTATTCACTTCCTGTTTTATTTCGACATCCTTCCCTCTTGTTCAGTGCCTCATCCTGTGAGCTGTATTCAAGTTCAAATAAAGGGGAGAAAAAGAAAGAAATATTCCTGAAACAACATGTTTAATCTTTCACAGTTTCCGTACTTCTTCTGTGGTACGAGCACAAAACGTCTGGGATGGTTTAGCAAAGAACGCGCCGTCAAACTGGTGGAGGAACACATCTCAACAGGGGATCATATTTCAATGTAACACCTGTTCATGTAAACCTGAGTGATGAAATATTCAAATCAAATTTATTTTTACCGCCTGTTTTTCCATGCCGTATTTTGATCTTAGACAAGAATTTAAAATATGAAAAACAAAACGTTTTTTGTTGTTTTGTATCGTTTCAAAAACAAATATTGAAAACATTTTTCTTTTTTGATTTTCAATTGAAAATGGACAGAGCGAATGATGCACGGATTATCTTGCTTGGTCTGATTTGAATCTGAAGAACAGTAGAACTGAGTGCAAGGTACTTCAAAGTGTACATAGTGTGTAATTTATTCTGACTGGGTCACTGACGGGCACAAAAAGTAGGTTTATCTCAGAATCTCTGACTGCTTCAGGCTCAGATATTCCTCTGAGATCATCCTGTAAAGTCACATTTCTTTTGGGGGCTTTTAAACACATTTAGTCTCTTGATCTACTTTGTTCATATAAAACTTCTCTTAACATAAACTTTACTTCTTTATTACTGTTGCTGTGACAAGATAAGTAGTTTTTTTTGGTGTTTTATAGCAGTTTTTTTTTAAATTATATTTTATATATATTCATTTCAACTAAGAACTTTTGCTGATATAAAAACATGAAACATCTTTAAACCGTAAAGAAAGTGTAGGAATTTCTCCAAACTTTAGAGTGCATATACTTTTTTGAAAAACTGCCACAGAACAATATTAACGTGATTAAACAGTCTTTACATTCAGAGTAGTGTAAGACAATAAACTAATCAGCTACATCTAAAATACTTCTGAGTGAATACCATTAATCAGTTGGAGCTATTTACTTTCAGAGAACTTCATGTGGGTGTTAATTCAACATGAAACACTCAGCTCAACCTTTCTGCAGAACAATCGTTTTGTACTTGAGTTAATTATGGTCATTACTTCCTAACTGTAATGCATCACTTGACTCATGTTTCTTAAAGTATTTCAGAACTTTGTTTGCATGTGGCAGCTGTGTTTTATTCTGAAGTCTCACCTAATGAGCTGTTGTTGAGCTGCTAATGGATCACTCAGTGGTTGACGTAAAAGAAAATGATATATACTGTATAATACGCTGTAACTATTTCTTTGACATTAAATCAGTTGTTTTATCAGATGTTTAAAGCTTTTTTATGCTGGAAACACACAAGTCCAACAACTCTTGTTTTCTTTAATAAGAAGCTACAGTGAAGCCTCCCGTCACATCATACAGGAGGATTGAGAATGCTGCTGGTTGTAACTCTCCCTATGTGAGCACTGAACAGAAAAGTCCTGAAGAAAACCTCCATTCTGTTCATTTTTTCCTCGAGGAATTTTTTTGCAGAAAAATATTGAATTATTTCATACTAGAAATCAATAGCATATTGCTCTTGACATTGGTGAGGACCAGGGCAGGAAACAGATGCTACAGGGTATTTTGAGCGTTTGTCGAAACAGGAAGTGCAGATTGAAGTGATCCGTCCTGGTCCCGGTCCAGGGACCAGCCCAAAGTTACCATCACCGGGGAAAATGCTCAATGGCCAGTCCTCATCCAGACCCAGAGCAGGTGCCGTCAGAGTAAGCGGCAACCGATCCAGACACATACAGTATGCCTCCTTACCCTGAACACAGGTCCGACCACGGACTCCATGCACAGCAGCACAGCACCCGGTCCGCTGGGCTGCACGTATTATTGGTGGGGATGCAGCGCTATTTCTGCACCCTTGGATCGGGTTACTGGTGGGGACAGTTCAGTGATTGCTGGGTATTGTTGGGGACATGTGACCTCCGTCCATGCCAAATCTACGCCAATGCTAGAAATAGCAGATTGCACCTCTTTAAAGTGGATTTAATGCCTTTACTAGCAGCACCTTCACATGATGTCCTTTGTTTGTGTTTCTTAATGCATAGAATATTATTACCCACCGAGGAATGACCAAAGCTTCTCTTTCCCTCTTTTTTACAGTTCGCTATTTACTTGGCTGTTCCACTGATGTGATGCTACCTGTGAAAGTCTCTACAGACTGAAACATTTTGACAACATTTCAAACTGCTGAAACGAGGATTTTAAGATCTGATGCTATAGCCTGCAGCTCCTGGAATGATGTCTTCTCTTATGTTTGATGCCTTTTGTGTAGCTCTTGTTTTATCACTTGCAAAAGAGAAAAGGGAATAAATCAGCTGATTTTATGGTTTTTAAAAAAATCGTGTTCATTTCTGAATATGAGCTGAGATTTTAGTTTAGGGTTTTCAGTCTTTCTGAGCATCTCAGCATCTGAGGAAGTGCAGCTTTAAAACATCAAACTCTTTTTATTGTTGCTGTATTGTTAATATGGTACATAAGAACATTTAGTGATGAAGCTCATCCGTCAGTCTGCTGTCCTCCTGAGTATTATTGGTATGTTGAGACCAGAGGAGGTGGCGATGATTCAAGCAGTAAGTAAACAGCCACAGTCACAGGGTGGCACTCTGTCTCCTAAGATGAAATCTGTGGGCAGTACAATGGGCTCAGAAAGTGCTGTGACAGCTCTGAGAAGAAGCCATTGAGGTGACAAGTGGTCTTCATCAAAATGCAGTGGCATCATCTGTAAGAGAAAAGTTTTGGAAACGAATGCCTGCCTGAGAGTGCTGGGTTAGCTGTATATCATTCTGTCCTTTTTCCTCACCTCCAGTGTCACGCAGCTACTTTATGGAGGGCAGCTGACAGCCAATTATCTGCTCAACAGGGAGGGTCAGCCCTCTGAAGCTCATCCGTGGAATGCGAGGTGGAAATAAACCAGATACCACGATAGAGAAACAGACCAACGCTTTTAGGTGCTGACCTGGAAAATCTGAGCAGGTTTGATTGCACTCATTGCACTTCACTTGCCACTGGTTGACTGTTCTTGATGGAAGTTCCTGAGTTTTTGTATTACTGGACGGAGATGGCAGATAGCAGCAACTTCCACAGCAGAGCACAGCTTGATGTATACAAATCAATTTGCAGGAGAAAATCAATTCTCATTTTCACTGTTTGGACTGTGTTAAGTGGGGCATTATTAGCAGGGAAGTGCTGTACAAGACAGACCACCTCTGGTTCCCCGTGAGCAGGCAATGATGATGTCAGGTTGAAAACGTCAATGAACAAGTCAGAAAAGGTGGAATCATTAGCATGCAGGATGCAGAACACTTTCCTGCAAAGGTGCTCCCAAAAGTCTCCAAACAAATCCAAGTAATGAGTCAGTGAGAGTTTCCTCATATGTCCCTGACTCCAGAATAATTCTGCAGTCAGTGAAAAAGCAAACGTTTTTAATTTGTTTAGAAAATGATTTTGAATTTGTAAACACCCTGGGTCAGGAGGCAGTTTCATGTAATTACCAATGGGGTTTATGCACGGTCACTTCCTGGTTGCGATAGAGGCTGCCGCTCCCTTCCGGTTCAACGCTGTTCCCACACAAACTGGACAAAATGGATTTTTTTTACCCGTTTTCTTCAAGACCTGCCGCGCATCACGGTAAACGATGTCCACCGAATTTTTGAAAAACACACAGAGACGTCTGCGAGCAAGCGGGTGAAGGACTTTAAGCTGTATATAACCAGCTTTATTCATGAAATTGAAGGTAAGCTAACAGCGTTAGCTCGTAGCTTCCATCATCAAAAAACAGTGAGACAGATCTATATAGCCGTGATCGTGGGCTCCAACTGCTTCCCAACTTTCAACTTTCTCTGGTCTAGCTCTACGTTATCAAACACCAAGTCTTCATTCACCAAAAGAATAGTTGTTCCAGTGAAATAACACACGAACGGCGCCGCGCCTCCTCCATTAGCCTCCTCCACTCGGCTCTTTGACTACTGTGCTGCAAAGTGTGGACTGCAGACACGGTGTGGTTAGAAATGATCACGTTTTCTCTTCTTAAGTTCACAATCCTTCCTTTTTGTAGTTATTTATTCAGTGGAAATGTGTGGAAACGGACTGATGAATTATATTCAGCTGATGCGGTACACAACGGAGCACAGCAGTGTTCAGCTGTCAAGGCTTCCCGTCCGCTGATACTTATATGATGGCTTCATTTCTTAGTGCTATAATATGTATATCATTCTGTACTATACTATACTATTACTCGTATTGATTATAAACAATATCTTTAGCTGGAAATGCACTCTAACTCTGGAAATCTTCACGTTTCAAATGGAACCGGAAATGGTCCCGCGAGGTAATTTTAAACCGGAAGTTCTACTAAGTACTCTGTGCATAAAGCCTATTAGAGCTTGTATCTTGAAAATGTATCTTGAACAACACACACACACACACACAAACACACACACACACACACTCGCACACGCACACAACACACACAACCTAACTAATGGGTTAGTCTAAACCAATCATAAATAGCCTCACAATCAATTCTGAGCATGGACCCATTTATTTTTCTATGATTTAAGTTGCAGTTCTGATGGTTAAAGGACTTGCTTTAAAATTTGGAAACCAGAGCAAACACTGTAACTGGTTGACAGATATACTGAGAACCATCAGATATACTGAGAACCATCAGATATACTGAGAACCATCAGATATACTGAGAACCATCAGATATACTGAGAACCATCAGATATACTGAGAACCATCAGCCAAAACAAGTAACAGTAATCTAAGATGACTGTTCAGGGAAGCTTTTTTTAATGTTTATACATTTAAGAGAAAAAAAATATTAGCATTTGTAAGAGTAATAATAATGATTTCTCTGAAGAAGATGTGATGTAACTGCTTTTAAGAAAGACAACAAAGAGTAGCCAAAATAAGCGGAGTCTCCGAGGTCTGAAGACTGCTGGACAGGTGGAGGAGGTCCGGCTGCTTCAGGGGCATCCAGGGGATCACTGTCACTCAAATTACTGTCAAGCACACAGGCGTTTTTTAAAGTCTACCACAGGGAGAGTCTGACGATGCCTTTCTTTGTTTAGCTGTTGCTCATCAGGAAGCAGAACGGCTGCTGTTACCTCTCCAGCAGAGTTTTAGGTTCTTCAGACGCCTCCAGTAGATGGTTTCTGATGGTACTTCACAGAAATAAGGGCAGCAAATGACAAATTCTCACGAGTATGTAAGAATATTTCATATGTGACCTAGTTAGGTTGCCTTAATGTTTGGTCTGTAAAATGCATTTGCTGTATGAGGCAGATTGCTTGTTGCTGGCTAGTTATCAGCCATGAATGTTATTTAATGTTTTATTGTTTCTGCTCTCATTGCACATAAACTCTTGAGATGTTTTATCTTGACCATCACCATGAGATAAAGCAACACAAAACTCCCCAAACAAGACATGCAACAAAACAAACAGTTAGATTTTGTAGCTTTTCATATCGATCAGTGTCATAAATCATGGCTGAAGACTTTTTAACCTTTTCATTACAGATCATTGCTGCCAAAATAAATCTGAATCAAACAACCTGAAATAAGGACATGTTGTCCAACAACCACGTGACAGACTGCCAAAAACACTGACTAACCTGCTGTAAAGTAAAACATCTTCCAGCTCAAATTAGAAATTCTCTCCTAAAGTTGACTGAAACAAAGCCAGATTCAAAACAGAGAGATGTGGTTGATCTCACCCTCATTAAGTCAAAATAAGTTGCAACTTTTCTCCTCTTCTGCTGGGTATGAAAAATAAACAAGCATTTCAACAACATGTTAGCCGTAGCAACCCTTTAAGGCTGTAATGTCCAACAGCTGTTGCTTTGAAACCTTCTTCTGGAGTAGTTTAGCTTGTAAGAAGCCCAAAATAGATTTCAGTGGAGAATACAAGTTTTTTGTCGTTTCTGTCAAGGCATGAAATTGTAACCATGTTCCACTAAATGGTTTGCTTAAACAAGCAAATACGATTATGGAAGAGAAACATAGAGAATGTGTATTTTGTTCTAAGTATGGAATTCCGAAACAGACGAGGGAAGTATTCCCTGCAATGCACCTTCTTTTTTTAATCCTTTAAGAAGACACAGATAGCGAGTTCATGCCCAGGAATGATCCAAGAAGCACAGTGTGGCAGCTGGACTCAAACAGATGTGAGGGTGTGGCCCATCCCTCAGCCCTACTGCACAAAGCAGATCAGGTGCTGCTGGCAGGCTGCCTTTCTTCAACATTCAAATACAATTCCTTCCTGACGACAAAAAAAAAAAAAAGAAAAAGTATAAAAAATTCGGCACACAAAGTCCAAAAGATTCACAGAGGCAGGTGAAGACAGCAGGAATTTGTTGTGCAATGGAAGCACAGCACAACAACAAACAGTGGAGAGTTTTTAGATCATCTGCTGAAGAATGATAAACAAACCACAGTGTCAGTTTCAGTTTTGGCAGATAAAATTCACACTGCTTCTTATGGATATGTCACCCCATCTGTTTCCCTGGGCTGTTATTTACAGTATGAGTTAGAAACAGATGCTACGTATTAGTTAATCAAACTAACAGAAATGTCCCTGAACAAGGACCTTTGAAAGGCAAGACTACACAAAGGGGGACGTGGATTTTAGTGACACCACCTCACACAACAGATGACTTCATAATTAGGAGCTCATTGTTTTAAATGTATGATACCCCCAGTAACATCTACTACAACGTATTTGATCCCATGTTGGGTTCTGAATATGTTGTGGTAGATGTTGCTTAACAAGTGACAGCTAACAGATTTATTAGAAAGCAATACAACTCACAAGCATTTAGTACAAAAACTAAAAAATGTCTTTCTGCATCTGGTAAAACATTAAGCCTTCTTTCTTTGTTTATCTGAGAAAATTGTCAGTGTAGTTACATTACTGTTCACACACAGACCGTATGCATAAATATATATATATATATATATATATAAATAAATATATATATATATATATTAATTGTTTATTAATAAACAATTAATATATATATATTAATTAATATATATATATTAATTAATATATATATATTAATTAATATATATATATGAATTGTTTATTAATAAACAATTAATATATATATATATATTAATTAATATATATATATATTAATTAATATATATATATATATATATATATATATATATATATATATATATATATCAATTAATATATATATATTAATTAATATATATATATTAATTGTTTATTAGTTTGTGAGGCTGCACCTGATTGTCAAAGATGCAAATAAAACATGTTCAATTGCTAAAAGAGCTATAAATTATTAGGAGGAATGTTTAATAAATTTGACATAATGTTTTTTTTAAAGCATGGTGTTCCAAAATGGTAATGCTTTGATGAATATTATGTGTGTGGTATGATAAATTACTGGTTAAAATTGGAATTTCAACTGTTCTAAATCCTCCTCACAGCTGATGCTCCCACTGGCTTTTCAGATAATGTCTTTTACATTTTTTTAATGCATGATTATTGCAGTTGAGAAACAGTCTCTTTCTCTGCTGTTCAAGCGTGACTCAGTCCAGCCCAATTATTAACTGACCCAAACCCAACTCAACCCGTCGGGCTTCAGTTCGGATCGTACAAGAAGAGCCTGATGGAGGTCTACTCCTGTGTAGACCTCCATGCCAGATGTGTTCGTGTGGGTAACGCGTCATCGGTTCCCATGGATTTATTTATTTATTTACCTCTGAGGTGGTGTTGGGGAGGTCTTATTTTTCAGGACACTTTTCTACAATATTTCACGACGTGGTTAATAGTCAGACTGGTTAAACCATGAAATTCTCGCTGAAACCATCAACCTCCCCCAAAAAGACATTACTTTCTTTCTTTTTTTTAGTTCCAGGCTCCACCATGATTCCAACAAAAAAACAAAATTACTCTTCTACTTGTGTTTCTATCGACTGGCTGCAAAAGACCTAACTGCTTGCCTTTATATTAGCTACCTGAACAGCAAACTCCTCCCAACCATTGCTACACCTGCTAACTATGACTGTAAAGCAGGTAGTGACGTCATCTCAGGGACCTACCCGCTCCACAGAACTGTCTAGTGCGGTATCTGGCCAGTAGAGGGCTGCAGAGTGGTGTCAAATATGAAACTAGTCAAGTTTCTAACCCAACAGGTCAATGAGATCAATGTTAAAGGCATACTCAATAGCCAGGTAAACAATGTAGCTTTTAACATTTTTTTAAAGCCTCTTAACAACGTTCCAACATAGTATAGCCATAAATATATTGTGGAGATTAAAAAAACCCCGAAAGAAATCAATAAAGTAGTTGTCCCGCAGTTCTCTAAAAGCTTCAGCCAATCCTATCATTCGGACCGAACGATAGGATTGGACAATCCAGCTGTCTGTCTGCCGCATTTCCTCAATGCATGGATTGGCATTAATCCGCCCGGACACATTTTGGGGCAGAACATCCCGGAAGTGAAAGGAGGACAGAATTAGCTAATTAGCCGTCGGTTAGAGCTTCCATTTTAAGATAAAAATACCAGAGTCCCCCCAAAAAACACCTTTTCAGCTAGCAGAAAACTAAAATAGTTTGGAGGTGAAAAGAGGAAAAGCTGGGGGAACATTTCTATGGCTGAAGTTAGACTCTGCTTTACAGTGTCCCATGTCCGTGAGGAGGCTGGCGTATGGATTTTACCCGACGGGAGGGGTGAGTGCATCGAGTCGTGTTTCTGTAAACTAGCTAGCGAGACCTCGTTTGTTTACCTGGCTACTGAGTATGGCTTTAATGCTCTAGCTTAAAGTGTAAAAAGTTACTCAGTGTTGCTTTAAATCACACTTTTTTGATTAACATCAAAATAAAATATTGCAAAAACCATTTTATGTATGAGAATGATGAAACTTCAAATGCTAATTCTGTTCTATTTTTCTGAAGTGTCATCTAGACATGACCCACACTGACACTACCAGTGCTGTGGTTAAAATGTGCAAACCACAACTGGTGTATTTAGACCCCTACCATTATGTCATTAATATAGTAGTTATAGTTATGCAACATTTTAGTGCAAACTACCAGGATGTTGATTTTGATCAAGGCCTTGTTCTGTCTTTCTGACAGGACGTGCCCTACAGACGATTCTACGATCTCTCTGCTTTGATGGATCATCAGCAAATTCAAAACCTTCATGATCTAATACTGTTATATCACACACCACTGCTTCAGAATCAGACACATCTTCTCATCTCCTTTAGCAGACCTTCTGGCTGCAAACATCACTGAGAAAAACAACGATAGCTGCTGTTCTGACAATAACAGGGTCAAGACAAAGACTTAAATGTATTTTCAATTATTTAGACTCCTTTTAATTCCTCACACATTAAAGTGTAGTAGTTGTGATCGGATTTAGCTTTGATTAATAATCTATCTAAATTGTCATGGGCTGTTTCTGCTGTTTAGCATGATCAAATCCTGACACGAGGTATGTACAGTAACAGCATGGAACTCAGCATCTCGCTGGTTTAAAAACAATTCAGCAGTGAGACGAACATTTAGTGCATGCAGCATCCTCTGTTTCACAAAGTTTTCCCACAAAGTCTGAAGGCACAAGCTCCTTTTCTCCTCAGCATATTTGATAAAAGAGAATAACCTGTGAGCACTTGTGAACCAAGGAGCAGACCTGTGGAGCGACAGAGGGCAGGCAGATGAACAGAGCAGCTGGAGTTTGAGTGCTTAGTTGGGGAAAAAAGTTGAGAGACCAGGCTTTGAGTAAGTTCATCACAGAGCTCCTGCCACTTGCTGACAATGAGAGCGTTCCCGGGACCAAGAAAACTGCTGCTGAGGCAGAAATCCTCCCTTTTTGTTGTATTCAGCCTAGTGAAGCAGCAATAAACCTTCTTCCCCGTTCCCCAGAGTCTGGCACAAGGAGAAGGGAAAAAAAAAACATCTTCTGATTTTGCAATGACTTCAGAGAAATGTCTCCATTCAAAAGACATTTTCACTTTCAGGATGAGGAGAGTGGAGGATGAGAGTGGGGGAAGAGAAGAGGGATATTATCATATTGTAAAAACCGAGTTAGCGGAGGAGGTGGGAGGGATAAAGGGTGGGCTTGAATGTGCTGAGAGAAAGATGTAAGTAACAAAAAGACAGAGAGGGGATGTATGATTGGATTTGGCTGAGTTGAAGAGCTACGGTGGCTGTCGGTTAGCTGACTGAATGTTAGGCCTGTGTTATAATGGAGAAGAATGGGCAACAGCAGAGGGCTCTAATAGGGCCTTCAGAGAGGATTCAGAGGTTCAGAGCAAATCTGTGGTCACAAAGCAACACAGGTCTGCACCAAGCCAGTCAAGACTTTGTTCATCTCAGCAAATTTAATTACACGCGCAGTATGGCAGGCTGCCTCACACAACAGCTTGTCTCCAAATAACTGCAGCCTGCTGTGACTTGGCTGGCTTAGATTTGCATCAAAATGTCTTTTTTTCTTATAATACCTGACATTTGAAGAAAAGTTGACACGCTTTTTAAAACTCTGTAATCGACTGTGGCTTTGTTATGTTGCAAAAAAGCTGTAAATGTCAAAATACTCTTAATATACTCTAATATAATCAGGTTGCTTAGTCAATAAAATAAAAAAAAAGATGATTCCCTTTTTATTCTTATTTACTCTGACAAACGTTTTAGATTTATATGCTAGAATTTGAAATTATCCACGTGTCACATCAGCAGCAATGTAGGATCCTCGTCTCGCTGGGTGACCTACAGATCAAACCAACATCTTTACAGCTCCACAAATCCTCAGAGAGAGACAGAGGGAGGGGTACGCTGGGCAGAACAAAACAACAAGAACACTGCTCAGATATTCAGGCTTTGAGCAACATAAATCTTGACTTTCTTTAAATGTAGCTCGACAAAATCGAAATCTTGTGACTGAAAAAGAGCATTCTGCAAATATTTTGTAGACAATAAAAATCACTTTCTCTCATCTATATATAAAAAACACCAAAAGAGTACTTTAGCTGCTTAAATCTTTTTTTTACATTTTTAACAGAAAATCAGCCCTTTGCAGGTATTTTTCTTCTTTGGTGCTGTGTGCAGGGTGTTTTTGGACATTTAGGCAGTGTCTGTGTAACATCCAGCTAAACACAGCACACAGACTGTAAAAATGCAGCAATCAATTCAAATTGCTGTCTCCCTCCTCCCCTTTGTTCTCTTTGTGCACATCTGTGCTACACATTCACGCTCTTCTGCCATAACGGGGACTTTCACTAGAAAACTGCCAATGCAGTATTTTCCTGCTGGTTTATGTGGAATGTTTGTGGAAGCGTGGACATCGTTGTTTATGTTTCAGGATGCAACCATAAAACCATCTGGAAATAAGATCTTATTTATTTTATTTATGGGCTTTTTCAAAATTGGTTGTTTTATGTTTCATTATTTATTTTATAAAAAACGATAGGGCTGTTTTATTGGACTCTTGATTGTTTTCTCAATGAAAGATCTGGATTGTATACTATCCATAATGATTGTTGGCTTCAAGCAACACAATATCACTTTTGCATGTGAAGGCAAAATGTACATCTGGTGTTGGTAAACAATAGGCAACAATGGTAGCTAATGTTAGACATTTTATTTTAAACCCAAATTTTAACAAAAATAAATTCTTTGGGTTTAAAAACTAAAATTTAAATGGAAAAAACTGACAAAAAGCCATAAAAGTTCAAATTCCCAATAAATGAAAAGGTCAAATTTTGTTATAAATCTTTTGTAGGAAAATGTTTAACTCAGATGATTCAATATAAGTCTGACTCTAAGTTTATGACAGATTATTTTTGATACAGTGACTTTTGGTCAACCAAAACCAATATTTAGTGGTAATACACCAAGATAATTAGAAATCATTTGGGGAACAACCGCAGATAACAAACAGCTACACCAAAGCAAAACATTAAAAAAAGGCTAAATGGCTTTGAAGTTAGGATGTCTGACAACTGGGTGTGTTAGCATGCGGCTAAGTGTCTTTAATATAACATTTGCTTAGTCCGAGCACTCCTCTGAGATACATATGTTGCATGATCCGTGTCATTGTGCCTGAAGGTGGAGAGCAGCACAGTCAAGTGGCCCCATTTAGCCTTGGCTCACTGTTGTTTGACCATCCCACTGTGCAACAATTATGCCTGCAGGTTATGTCACAGGAAACGTGAGACAGACTCATGAAAACTGAGAGACAGAAAAGGAAATGGGAAGGAAACCAACTCTCAGGGTCACCTCAGCAGCTGAGGACAAGACATTTCTGCTCAGCGGTGGACTGTAAACTGTAGGGCTGGGGGAAACTGATTACTGTATTTTGAAAACGATTATTCGGGCGATTATTTTATCGAATAGTCAACTATTGTAATGGATAATTAGACGATTATTCTAACGATTATTTTTCTGTGGCACGATTAATAAAAACATAACATTTCAAATAGACCCTCCCCCCCAGTAATAAATGACTTAAATGTACAACTGTTTTCCAAAGCCAAACATCTTCTGCTTAAAACAAAATAAAAGCAGTGTTCTACAACATGGAAGAGCTGTCAGTACTTACTCTTTCACAGGACTAATACGTCTAATTTAACGGTTTGAAAAAACATATTAAGTTGTACTACTAAACAAAACACTGTGAGGTGCACAGTGTGGACATTCCTGAGTGTTTAACACAAAATAAAATGAGTTTCTAAGGAAGAGCTGCAGTTTGACATAAATCTCTTTTGTTTTGAAGATTTAAAAACGGCAGTGCAAAAACAAACACTGTGCAGTTCACAGCATACATTCCTGAGTGTGTTAGTTAAACAATTTCATAGTCCCAAAATGAAACTGAACTGCTGTTCTGTTAGTGTGTGCAGTATAGCACAGACCACTGTGTTCCTCCCTCATTACCACACTTTACTCCTCCTCTGTATTATGCTCTGAATCGCTGTAGATTTGAACTGGGGGAGTCAGTTATATTTATATTTTGCTAAAGAAACTACTTTTGGAGGTTATTAGTATTTAATGTGAGTTTCTGAAAACAACTGAAGTTAAATGAAGACTAACTTCTGATAAAGACATTGACAGATAAATGTGTGGTTTTAGTGTTAATATTGTTGAAGCCACAGCTGTTGACAGTTATACTGAGAAACACAGCTAGACGAGCGGCGTGCGCTCCCGTGGCAACAGGCGCGAGCACCGCTGACCGGACGGTTGCCTACTCTGACCCGAAGCAAGAACCGAACCGCATGGTGCGGTCCAGTTCGAGGGCAGGGGGCGAGGCAGGTGTCACGCTAACCGCGGGCCCTTGTAGCTCCTCAGGAGCGCTCAGGTGTGTCTCCCTGGCTGCCCCCCCCCCCCCCCCCCCCCCCCCCCCCCC
>SSNR01000007.1:4748920-4788297 GCA_006937965.1 Callopanchax toddi | reverse complement strand
CCCCCCCCCCCCCCTCCCCAGGACTAGCTTCTGACTTTTCCCGGTCTGAACAAGTCTGGGTCTGGGATCGGACCTCTATTTGGTGATGTCTGCTGTGTGGAGGAATGTGTTACTCTTTGGTGAGGCTAGCTTTTTTTGCTTACAATCTGAGAACAAACATTCAGAAGGTCCATGTAGCAGGATTTTACCACAGCAGCCAGGGCGGGGCATCTCTTTTCATTCTCCTTCCACCACTGGAGCAGGTTTCTGTCCTTTGCTGCGTTTAAAGTATTTCTAAAACACTGAGGTTGGGCGGTGGGTTGTGTTCTGGTGACATGTAGAGCTTGGGAGTGCTAGCTGCTGAGCCTGAAAGCTGGTTAGAGACGGAGTTCTGTTCTCCATGCTGCTTTGTTTTGGTTCCTCGCGTGCGTGTGGTGAGTGCGCGTGACACATTGATTTCCGGATTTGACGTCTACGTTTTTTTTTTTAATTGATTCGTCTACGTCATCAATGAATCGCTCCAGCTCTAGTAAACTGGCTACTTTTCATTTTACAGGTGAGAAGAAACAATTTTAGACTTTAATCATAATACAATATAGGTACTTTTTCTATACATTTGGAAACATAAGGAGAGTCACACATAGTGATACATCCAAGATCCAGATAACTATGCATATAATCCAAAGTGTACATCATCACAAGTAGGTCAATGTGTCTGTGGGATGTTTAGGAAATTCAGTTGTTGATTTAATTTGGCTAAAAACAAAATGACATCATTTGTCAGAAGAGTGAACAAACAGAATTAAGTTGTTTTAGCTTTTTTAGTAGGGTTTTATTATTATTAGTAGTAGTAGTAGCAGTATGCATAAACTTTTAAAAAGGTTCTGTGATAAAAACTAATAAGAGACATTGACCTTTTTTATATTAACAAGGCCTTTATTGGACAATGATCTTTAGTTTTATCTACAAAGAAAAATCAGCAGGTATTTGATTTAGCTGAGATTTTAGATTTGGTCATTGCTTCACAATTCTCCCTTTAAAAAAGAATGGATTTCTTTCACAGCATGGTTTTTGGGTCATCTTCCTGCTTAGTGAAGTCTTGGACCAAATCTGGAGAAATGACTTATTTTATACAAAAACAAGTAACCTGACAAACGTATTCACTTGTTTTTTGTTACAAAGCTGGTTGTTTCTCTGTAGGATCTGGAGACTTTTTGTACTCTATCCCAGAAAACCAACTGTCTCCTCAGCAAACGGTCCACCCGGTTGACCGTTGTGCCTGACTTTGATTTTGTCTTAAGCTCAGCAAACACAGCATACATACTCATTCACAAGCTCACTTAGCTGCATGTTTCACAGAACTGTAGGCTTTTACCTCCAGAGGGCAAGAGGAAAATCAATGCAGCCTGCCCTTTAAAACAATTCACAGTTGTGGAGTTTCTCAGGGGGCTAAAATGAGCTCACTGCTCCCACTCGCTGCTGTCTAACACTCATGTAACTATCAGTCCTCTGTCTCAAATGCTATTTAACTTCTTGAATCAGCCAAGAAGTGAATCACTTTTTTTTTTTACTCAAAACGTATGTAGGAGTCATCTTACACTTTGCTGCAATATGTTTATTAAAATGTGATCTCATCTTTGTTAGTGCTGTTAAAGGATTCACAGTCATGCCCCAGAAATTATTGGAGGTATCTTTCAGCCCTGAGTAAACTAAAAGAAACGTACCATTATTCCAGCCAATGAGCATCACTTTCTGACAGCAATCACTCACCACCCTTTATTTTACTACCAACAGCCATCTGCAACCAGGTTAGAGTAAGATGAGAGCTCCAGCTTAGAGAAAATCAGTAATCCATGGAAGAAACATTACGCAGGAACAAGCTGCAGGCCAAAATGAAGAGGATTAAAGATGGATTACCTGTGTTCTGACTCGTGGATGGAGAAGATGACTCCTGATGTGGAGGACTTCTGCTGGATGGTGGCCAAGAAGGTGAACTCACTTTTACTCCTGAACAGCTGCACCACTTTTTCTGTGATATGTGGCGGGGCGTGGACTGCTCTCCCAACATCTGAAGGAAAAAAACAGAAATTATGAGTGGGTGTCAAAATATTTCAAGGTGCTGCACTGTCTGCCCCCTCCATGTGTACATGCCAACAGCATGATACATAATCACACATGGCAAAACAAAAAGTACCACATTTACAATATCTCTAATATGCTGTTATGCCAGCAGGCCTCAGACAGTGATGGTGAACTCTGCATGGGGTTTGTGAAGTCTTTTATTTTGAAATTTTAATTCATTTCAAAAGCAAAATACAATCCAATACTTTTTCTGGGATGAAAAAACCAGAACATTTTACTCTCTTCTGATTCAATTTACTCATTTAATTTAATTCACTCTTTTGTCAGCACAGTAACATCATTATTGACCTATCTTTTTTTTTTATAGAGGGAAAACAGTTGTATACAAATGTCTGGGGCACTATGTTACTTCTGCAGATCCAACAGTAATCTAAAAACATTGGATCAATGGAAATGTAATTATCTCTTTCAGCGTAAATCTACAGAAATGTGCAATTATATTTGGCACAAAAGAAAAGTGGTGGCCTTTTCTTTGGAGTACTAACAGATTTCAAGATAATTGCAAGTATTAAGGCAGTCTAAAGTGTCAATTTGTCAAATCTAACATAAAATTTGGACCAAAAGTACAGACCCAATGGCAGAGAGATGAGAGTAAACCAATTTAATAATAAAAATAAGAGCTGGCAAGGCAGCAATAAAAATGACAAGAGCCAAAGCACAGAAGGATCACGAGGACCAGGAAAACAAAGAAAACTGTGCAGGAGCAACAACAGGACCTGACAATTAAAAAAAAGAAAAACTAATGATTATGTGTACATAGTTGCTGTATGAGAACCAGGTGAGCAGATTATGTCTGAGTAACAGGTGTGAGGCTGAGTGACTGGCAGGCTGAGGACAACAATAAACCAGATCACAAGGAAAAACTGAACAACAAACCGATCATATGAAAACAACTACAGAAACCTGACAAAAAGATACAAAAACCTAAACATCTTGACAATAAGTAAGAGTGAACAAATGACAAAACATAAACCCCAAAACACGACATGGTGACTTTCTTAGTTTGTGTCCAAATGACAGAGGAAATAGCTGGTTTTTCACAAGGTCTGGCTTGTTTTGTTTCAAAGGTTCAAACCAGACTCATAGAAAATGTGGACAAATGCATGAAAAACTAAACCCAGGAAAAATTAGGAATGAGATTTTGCAGATGTACCAAATGTGAATCAACTATTTAAATGTTTACAAGAGGCCTCTGATAAACTGATAAATGTGATAAATCATATACAATGTGAAATTTTTTTCTACCCTCTCAGAGTATTATGAATTGGCTCAGATGATGCAAATTCCATCATTCTTGTTTGTAGCAATGTGATATTAGAAGGTGTGATAGCTGGTTTTTGATCTGTGTAGAATGCAGGAGAAACAGGTTTGTGTAAACCTTGATTTACAGAAAAAAGATCTAATCCTGGAACTACTCTGTATGCCGTAGATGTTTCTCTGCTCTAACTCACCTGATTTAAATCAATCTGTAATCGACAGGCTTCTGCTGAACTTGAGGACATGCTGGAAATAACTAAAACATGAGGACTTGTTGTCCTGGAGGATCAGGATTGGACACAATTTGTCTGAATCACCAACTCCAGTCCTTGAGGGATACTATCCTGCAAATTTGAACTATTTCCCTGCACCGGCACACCTGATTTAAATGAAAGAGTAATTAATTGACTTCTGCAGAACTCTACTTGGCAATGAGGTGATTAAATCATTTGATTCATGTGATGGAGCACGAAAGACGTAAAACCTGCAGGATAGTGGTCTTTGAGGACTTTCTGACCCTTGGTCTAAATTGGACAGATAGCACATTTGTCTGTCTAAATGACCAAAAATGAGTCCAAACAGCAACGTAAACAACTTTAAGGAGCAGCTACAAACTCGTTAGTGTCAGAGAACAATCGTGGTGCTGCGTGGGACCAACAGCCACATCATAAAGAGGTGGTCATGACTGCTTGTGTTCATACACGTGAGTAAAAACACATGACTGAGCCACCAGACCTGAGGACAGATCTGAAGGAGCAGTTCCAGATGTTCCACTATGTCAGCTTTACATGACAGACAGTCCAGTGGAGAAAAGCTTGTAGTTGTCTCAGCGAAGGGCTTTTAAATCTCCCCAGGGTGACAGCAGCCTGCCTGCCCTCACACTCTGCCTCCCCACTGTCACAGCACAGTTGATAGAGAGTCACTTCCCTCACCCCCCCCCCCCACCACCACCACCACCACCTCCACTTACTCAACATGCAGACACGCTAACCAGACTCAGACATGAGAGCATCCACTCTAACACAGGCCTTATTTTTATGATGTAAAGATGGTGTCAGATTTCAGATTTTCAGACCTTCACTTGACTGGCAAATGAAGGAGCATAATCTTAAACTTCAAGGTCAGCTTTTACATTATTTTAATCCAACAGAAGCTGCAGATGATGATCAATCAGCTTCAAATCCTTTACAGCTAAAATTGATACCCACAAATATCAATGATGATCCAAGCTCAGTGGATTCTGCAAACTCAAAAAACTAAACTTTTGTGTAATATTCACTGCACCTTGGATTCAAATGTTTTAATGTAGTGACCATAAATGACAAAAACAAAAAAACCTAAAAATAAAATGCATTATAGAAAATAGGTCTTACCAAACAATAGCAACATTTCATTACTGTATGTTTGCTAATGAATTAAAAATAATGGGCCAACTTCAACCCAATGAGAGGGTTCAATTACAGAGGAATAAATGCTAATTAGCAGTTATGATGCATAATTATTGAGGTATAATGTTATTCTATCAGAGCCAACAAATTCATAAAAGGATGTGCAGTTCCAGAGCAGAACAAACTAACGATAGTCATGGTCATAGTGTTTTTATTTGTCATTTTCTGTATAATCATATTCTTTTCTGTTGAACTTCTCTTCTGTTATCTAAAACATTTCCCTGTGTAATATTGATGCTGTGGTTCTACTGGTATTTCTGACTTTTCCACTGTTATTGTGGAGCATCCCAGTAACCATGCCAACCGGAGAGTTGTTTACATGCAGGAGCAGCTGATTGAACTTTCAAAGCCAAACCAATGCCCAGAATAAGACCTCAAATCCCTGGTGATTTGAGGAGGAAGTGAAGCAGATGTAAGGCGGGATCAAAAAGCTGTAAGAAAATACACAAGTGTTAAAACACCTGCAGCTTTTTTTAGATCAGCTGTAATAAGAGTCTTTACAAAAAGTCAGTCCAGTTCACCACAACAGTTTTCCTGTTTAATTATAAATGATGACTATGTATTAGCTGTATAATAACATCCAATTATCTTTAATAAAAGTATCTAAAACAAAAGTCAGTACATGTTCAGATAGATAGATAGATAGATAGATAGATAGATAGATAGATAGATAGATAGATAGATAGATAGATAGATAGATAGATAGATAGATAGATAGATAGATAGATAGATAGATAGATAGATAGATAGATAGATAGATAGATAGAAATAAAATGAGAGCAATCAGTAATAGTCTGCATAACAACTACATAAACAAAATGTCAAAAAGGTGCTGACTGTAAAAATGAATCTCAACACTTAGAATAATATGAAGCAAAAAATAAATAAGAACCTAATTAGTATCTTAGCAGGAAAGTTAAAAATAGTCAGTCTAGAAAACTGGAAAAAGGAAAAAGTTAAAGCTCTGCAGTGGAGAGAGTTAAGAGGGGCTGGTAAATGGAAGAATCTGCAAAAATATATTTAAAATTAGGAAGAAGTATTTCATTTGAATTATGAAATGAGCAGAGACATTACCTCAGCATGGGGAGGACATTTTTATTTTCTTATTATATATATATTATATTCTTGTGAGATGTTGAAAATACTAGAATCTGAGGTCTATTTAGTCAACACTAACCCTAACCCTAGTTTTGTATATAGATATAACGTTATAAAGTCAATAAAATATCCGTATCAGTTTATTAATTTATGGCATTGAGATCCTTGTTTGTTAAACTGATAAATAGTGAATTGTTATTTTAAAGTGACATCATTCTAACAGTCTGTACAGTAAACATTACTCCCAGGTTCTTGTCGACATGAACTAAAGCTTTTACAGTGACAGGGAGAGCAGGTAGAGTGGGAAGGATTGTCTCCCAGCAGACAAGTTGAAGCTCAGCGTAGCAGGCAGCAGCCAGCTGTCGCCCCCTCTCCTTCTCAATTTTACAGCTCATCACTTTAATCAGAAGCTGGCGGGTCCTCCCCCAGCTCAGCAAAGTCTTACAGATGGACTCTTTAAATGGCAGCGAGGACGAAGGGCTGAGCCGAGGTCTGGAGTGACTTCACTCACTAAAGACACAGCTAGTCAAGTCTCTGTGGACTTGTCTGTTTTGATACAGGAAACCTGAGTCACAGTGTATCAGCCTGATAAGCACATCACTGTATAATGCTCAAGTCTTTGCCAAGGGCACAAAGTAGATCAGGGATGAGTTTTCTAGGAGGGCAGAGTCCAGCATGCCAGCAACAGGCTAGAAAATGTCCTATTCCCCAGCGTATAAAAAAGCATTCCCTACCTTCAGCACGTACTGGCTCTGGATTAATGTTGACTGATATCAGAACAATAAGAGCTACTGTATGGACTGGATTATTTCCAGAGCTTGATCACAATCACACAGATAAACCTCTGCTTAAATCCCCCCAAAGCACTCATTTCAAATAACTGGTAGTTGAAATAAAACATGCAGCACAGTTTTTTGTGTGTGTGCATCGGTTTGACAAGCCCTTGAGTGAAAAGGATTCCATAAACAGCCTGCCAGAGTCACACCTGCACTATTGATAGAAGACCCAGCTGACTGCACAGGTGAGACACAAACTAAGACAGTAATTGTCTCATCTGGGTCTCTGTTTACTGAGAAACAATGATCCAGTGCTACGTATATGTAAATCTGTGCAGGTGGCATAAACCTCCAGCATTAACAGTTAGTTTTAAGGTGAAATTAGTCCCAGGTGTTTTATACAGCTAACAGGTGTGAGTGGGCATAAGGGTTTATTTAAAGAACAGAGCTCTTGCAGGGTCATAGCTTTACAGCACATTAATGTGGTAATGTAACATCACATGAACAAAAGCTACAAAAACATTTAAGCATCCGACTGGATTACATCACATTTAGTGCAAAAAAAATAAATAAATAAAATATAAATGTAAGCAATAATGGTTTTTGCATGTGTGTGTGTGTGTTTGTACGTTTGTCCATTAGTAAAATATCTCATGAACTACTGAATGGTTTTTAACAAAACTTTCATAAAATGATGACTGGATGTACAAATACAACTGATTACCTTCAAGAGTCAACTCTATTCAATATGGTGGCTGCAGGTAATCAAACTTTTAAACACTAAACTGGCTTGAGGTCAGCCAGTTTCACAAATAACTGGATTGATTTTAATGAAACTCTTAGAGAGTAACCATTACATGTACACCTAAAATGAACCACTGGATAGATTTTAATGACACTCTCAGAAAGTAATGGCTGTATATGCATCTACAAGTGATTAACTTTAGACGCTAACCTTATTCAAGGTGGCATCATCATCATCTACTAAAAGACCTTAGCTAAACACAAAAATGCTTCATGTGAGTCTGTTTTACAGATACTGAGCTAATAGCAGCTTAAAACATTCACAACACATTGTTTGAGTGATAACAGGTTGCACACAATCCCATAATATTGAATGAATATAAAGTTATTTTCAAGACTTGACCAAATCTCAATTAGACCTCAACCATAAAGAATGTCCATTTAAAACAACGTGCAGTAAAATGCAACTATACAGCCATAATTAAAACCAATAATAGTCCAATAGCATACATTCATGAAAACTTAAAAAAGGTATTTTAAATATATTCACTTCATTAATTGACAGCCAAAAAAAATGTGTCTTTAGGTGTGTTATAAACTTTTTTATAAAAACAGCTAAATGAAAGGAGATTTGTTCCACAGCTTTAGAGACATCACATCAAACATAATCTTGCCTACTACTATAAAATGGTCCATAAGTCCATCAGCTCAACATACAGTGATCTTAAATCTCCTGTATTAAAAGCAGCAGGTGATGTGAACTACTAGATCAAGTTGTGAAATCCTTTTCTGAAGATTTTTAAGGGCTTTGTGCCAATTCGATGGTTTGGCCATGTTTTGGGAGCACATATTGTAAAAACAGTCACACAGTCTGACATCAGCTTCCTCTTTAGGGGTAACTATTAGAATGAATTGGCATTACACAGTGAATGCATCTGCTTCCAATCCCCCAAATCAAATAAACCAAAAGCCCTAGAACAAACAATAAAAGCCTCCTCACATTAACACCACTACGTTATTACAGTAAAATTATAAGGCTATTAATATTTGGTTTATTGAATAATAAATTCCACATGTCCAAGTCCCATGTTAGGATCATATTATTATTAATGAGCCAAGTCTCACTAGCTCATTAAATTTTCACATTTCTCAAAGTACAGGCTAAAGAGGAGGAGCGGTGGCCATTTTCTTATTAGGTTAATTAATCACCCTTATCCAACATTCATTAGAGCCTTTTTGCATTTAGAATTTATTTAAAAGACATTTATGTCTTTAGAGATTATGAAGATGTTGAAAATCATATCCAAAATATTGCCTTCATTTTTCATTTGGCTCGTGCGTCTTTGTCCAGCATGATGCGGTTCTGAAATCTACAAGCACTAATAGTAAAAAAAAAATGTTTTTTTAAGTTTTTTCTCACATCCCTGTGTTTCAGCCACTTTTTACTTTTAAATCATCTCACCCCAAAGCTCCACAGTCTGGGGTGCAACACAAGTCTACGTTCCAGGAGGAGGGGGCGTGTCCAGGGAGGACTCCAGATCCCAGGAGTTCTTGCGTTGTAATAAGATAAATTCCTCCCTCTGCTCTTTTCACAAATCGCACAATAATTATTACTGTATGAGATGTTTTTTTGTAAACACATATGAAAAACTTAGTTTGTCTTAAAGTGATAATATGCAGTTTTGCTTGTTTTGGGCTCCCTCTGGTGTCCGTTTTAAATCACTGCATTACACAAGTTAGCATATTGTTTCAGCTTCTAAACGCCTAAATCTACCTGTTGAAATGTCTCCTCAGCCTTCATAGTTTTCTACAGGAGCGGTTATTTACTCCTTCAAATAAATCAGCTGTGTTCAAGCAGGGAGAGATTGAAAAAAAATCAGGAATCATGAGCTAAAAACACTCCAGCGCTAGCATAACAGCTAGCCACTTTGGGTTAGCCTAACCCTCGTGAGACACGTGACTTCCTGGGTACCGGGACGGCGACGGAGATCTTGCAATCGTGGTATTCTGGATCTAATCACCAGATGGGGCTAAGTGACTTTTCATTAACTCTGTAAAGGGTCATATTAGCACAGACTGGCTCAAGGAAAAGATTTAAAAATATGAAAAAGTTGCATATTATCACTTTAAATTCAAAGTCCAGACGTTAACTTGTCAATAACAAGTGTGACGACTCAGAACTGAGGTGATTCGAGACAGTTTTTACCCCATTTAGCTGCACGCACAAGTGAACCAGCAACTGAGGAAAAGTTATGATGCAAACTTTTAATTCTTGATGATAAAATAGAGGAATCAGCAAACAACTCTCTGCAGCCAATAACCTCAATGTGTCAGAATGTAATGTTGGGAGATGGAGAGCCCATAAAGAAAGCTTGTAAAAGATAACCACAGTTCCAAAACTGATCACTTTGAAGACATTTTCTAAATCAAAAAAACAAAGAAAAGGCTGCAAATAACATAATAAAGTTGTAAACTTTGATAAATGCTTATTATTCATAGTTACTTGAAAAATAAAACCTGGGTTTCTTTTTAGCGCTTAAACCAAGCTGACACAGATTTATTGAGCCATGTTTTCATCTCACTAATATGAAAAATGTTCAACCCAAAAATGTATTTATAATAAATAGAAAATGTGTGACATTCCTCCAACTACAATGGCTGTTATATCATCTAATTCTCCAGCTTTAAAATGTACTGAAATCAACCCTGGTCTGTATCTTTTGTTGTAAAGTGCAACAAAGCAAATACTTGAAAAATTAATTTATTTTAAATTTGCTATATTGTTCAGTCACCATGAAGTAAACGAGAATATTTTCTACGTTCTCTAAGTATATTCCTAGTCAAACTTCTCTTTTTCTGGTGGTCATTTTTCCCCACATTTTCAGCCTTCCAGTCATCTGTGCTTCCACACAACAAGCCATCCAGTCATCCATCCAGTCTGCAGTATTTTGTCCCTTAGGAACTTGCCTGCTTGAGGCAGGTCTGCATTGGTGAGTAAAGGAAAATGATCCGACTGCAGAAAAGGGCCCTGACTTGAGTTAAGGATAAAGGATTGACGGATGACTCTTAATGGAAAACAACACATGCACAGCTTTCATGGATTTCAGGTAATAATCAGAAAAAATCCTTTGCAGTGTATCGACAGAAAAACCACTGGATGCACTTTGCCTTTAGTACAGAGATTCTGTGCAGATTTTCCCCAATAAAAAAAAACAAATGCAGACTGAACCAAACTAAAAAACAAAGAAGCAGAGATACTTAGAGCTGCCATCAAATAAATAACTCAACAAGGCTGGTTCCAACAATTGGCAAAGTTACTGCAGAATGCAGCTGAAAGTGAATAGTGTTTGTAAAAAAACAAAAACAGAAAGAAAAAGTGCGAGAGATGAAAGAAAAGAGGAAGAATACACTTTGATGCACGTGAAGGATGCTGTAAGTGCATGTCAAGCAGCCTACAAACACAGCTGTGCTCTCAGCAAGCTTCTCCTAACTTATCTTGGCTTGCATTTGAAGAGCTTCTCAGCTGCTGAAAAATTCATAAAACTGAATCAATAAAACATTGATGATTTTCTTCAGCCTTCCCTTCTCTTTTGCAAGAAGAAAATCTGACGGTAAACATTTAAAATCCCTGTCATTTCTATCTAGTGGGTTATTGGTGGGATGTCATGTGTCATGTATCAAATGAGACAGACCTCAGATGAAGATGTGAGAGCGTGGCTCCTGACAGACATAATAGCCCTTTATCACAAGCCATCAGACTGAGTGCAGTTTGATTACAGTAAATAAAGATGAAACAGAGAAATAAAGCCCTTCCATCTGAGGGAGAGTGCTCAGCCGTCACTTAAAGGATGCTAATGTAGAGCACTGATGCAAAATTCACCCAGAGGAATATTAGCTGTTGGTCAGAGTAATGAACTTCCCTTTAGATTTCCTCCAGAAAGACCAACATTTGCATGTGTTATGTTTAATGCACATGCAGAGAAACGCTGTGAACTGCAGCAGAGATCTGCACATGTGCATGTTTGTGTGCATTAGGAGATAAAAGAAAAGAGATTTTTCTCACACTGAAAATGTTTAAATTATTAATATTAAGCTGCTGAAACAAAAAGAGTGATATTAATGAAATAAAAATAAATAACTCATGAAAGCAACTTTGTCAAAGTGAGTGTGGTTTGCTGATGACAAAGCATCAACTTAAACCAGTTATTCTCCTTAAAGGGGATGTTTTGGTTTTTAAAACTGCCACAAATCTATTTGTGTGTTCATCACTGGATTACGTAATCTTGTTGCTTCAGTGCCCCTGAACCTGTTTGGGTCAAGCAGACCCACAAATCTACCTGGCAGTATGCAACTTAAGCTAGTATCTCACTGGACTGGGACTGGTGGAGATAAAAACTGTGAATTACATTTGCTAGCAAATTTCCAAATGATCTTGAAACATTAGCAAGGGTTCACAATTACCTTATGACTTTTAGGGCCTAGCGCTTGTGGCATAGTTCAAAATCTAAGCAAATTGTCATGTCCCATGCCCCCATGTGTCCTGTGTAGTTTTCTTCTGTTCTGTCCCTTTTAGTCTTTAGGTTTTGGTTTTTTTCCGCTCCGGTCTCTCTGCACATTCATCCTCAGGTGTAATCAGTCATCAATCACACACCTGTTCCTCTTTCTCTGATCACTTTCCTCTTCATATAAGCTCCTCAGTTCATTCACTCCTTGTCACATTCTACTTGTCCATATTGTCGCTACCCGTCGTTTGCCCTGTTCCTCCCCGTGTCCTGCTTCTTTTTGTCTTCAAAAATAAAGCCTTTTACCTTCATCTGCCTTACGCTGCTTCCATCCTCCTGAACGTGGTTCCTGCTACAAACCTCAAATTGTGACAAATTTCTTCTCCAAAAAGTTCACTGAGGCATCATGAGTCATCTGGAACCTTCTAAATTCTCATAGGTCAGAAAGTGAAAGAAACAACTCTCGGAGGTCTTGGTGACCTTATTTCAAAATAATGATCATGAATTTGTGTGAATGGAGAATGACTGATGTGTTGTAAAGCACTTTGGGGAGTGTAGAACTCTAGAAAAGTCCTATATAAATACAGGCCAATTACCATTACTTGTAAATAAATTGAGGGATAATTAGGAACGTTTCAGATTTTCATATTCTACCTGATCATAAGCCCCTCCTGACCCAGCCTTGTATGAACTTGGAGCTAAAGTGTCAAACGTACTTCTGTGTGATTCTAACTGAAAATCTGCACGTGTTCTCACTGGTTTGTGTCTCCCATTGAGCTGCTCACAGTCACAGCCCAGGGAGAGGCTGGCTTTAAAAATGTTTTCAAAAATAACTGGGGGAAGCTGCTTTCAGTGTCTGTGCACCAACAATGTGGAATGCTCTGCCTTTAGATTTGAGGGAAGCAGCCACTATACATATTTTTAAGATAAAGTTGAAAACTCTATTTTCAGTTATATTAAAGTTATATTGTTCAGATTTTTAATTTTTATTTGAGAATCTTCAGTCCTGTTTGCCTTGACAGTTTCTCTTTAATGTACGTGTGCACTTGTGTGTGTTTGTGTGTGTGTGTGTGCAAATGTGTGTGCATGAATAATGACTCTTAAGTGTGCATTTTAATCCTTAGGTATGTGTGATGTACGTATGTGCACATATGTTAAGTATGTTCACATTTGAGCATGCAATGTGTTTTATCATTTGTTTTGTCCTAGCTCATTTTATGTTGCACATGTGTGTTTTACTGTTATCTGCTGTAAAGCACATTGGGTTGCCATGCAGGAAATGTGCTTTATAAATAAAGTTTGATTTGATTTGAATAAAGCTGCTGTGGATGACCAGGGCTATGGTCAATCAAAAGCAGTTAGAAGAAACCATCAGAAACATTAAATATTTGGTCAAAATACAATTTAAAAATGTTTTGCTAAGATGCTTTATACTGTTGTGTTGCTTGTATATACAGTATTACCATAAAATAAATATAGATTAAGTATTTACGACTTTTACCTTAATCATAGCAACACTAAGGTAAAGATTTGAAATAAAAAAAAAAAAATATATATATATATATATATATATATATATATATATATATATATATATATATATATATATATAGTTATCTGCTACTTTTATGAAAGTAGAAAACATCTCCCAAATATTCATCTATCTTAAGCAAAAATAACAAGTTTAGATTAAATAATACATCTTTTAAAAGGTTTTTTAAATAATCCTATTCATGTTGACTTTGAAGCTCATTTTAAATAAATTATTGCAGCTGAAACATCTGTTCTCACCATTATAACTCAACACAAGGTGCATTGACTTTGACATATTTGACTTTGGCTCCTTGTGATCAGCTGATTAGGCCTACAATCCGCCCAGGGCCCAAAGCTTAATATTTTCTTTTTCCTCTGTGAGTGTCATGCAGACACATGGGGTGTTTAACTGTCCATCACAGTTTAAGGAAAATATTATTTTTTAAATCATAATATTTTTTGATTGACGATTATTTCTGTACAGATGCAGCACAGTTCGAAGTACCAATTTATTCTGAACAAAATGTAACGAGTTTTAGATGTTATCCTGCTTCCTGTCACAGCTCTGAGGAGTGGGAAGTAAAATAAGCTGCTTCTCATCTATTGTATAAGTGGCTGTGATTCGGCACTGATTAGAGGGTTTTCTTGGCTCGTACTGATTCTGGTTCTCTCTCTATGACTGGGTCAAGAAGAGAGCTTCAGCAAATATGACACTTTTGTATCATTTATTATTCCAGTTACCAAGTTCTGCTTGAATATAAGCATGAGTTTCACTTATCAGCTGCTTATATATGGTGCCTGTGGGCACTAATTTCTCTTTCTAAGCATGTGTGTGTCTATGTGTGTGTATGTGTGTGCTTTGTTAACAACTCTCAAGGCTAAGATCTTATACATAATCTGCTCCACCCCCTTTGCTCTACACAATCCTCCTATACTGTGGGAAGGTTTTTTTTTTTTTTTTACATCAGAGCTGGCACTTGCTGTAAACTGCTCACACTGTACAGATGCAGCAGAAATTCAGGCACACATTTAAATATATTTATACTGAGCAGCACCAATTCACATGGGTGAAACAGGTGGAATTGAGATGTGAGGAAATTTAGCAGAGTGCTGAGAGCATTGAGGTGCTGTATCAGTGTCTGTCAGGCCTCCGGTAGGCCCACTGCTGGGACACAAGCTATCTCTAAGGGAGAGTGCAGCTGTAGAGCAATGGGCCTCTGTGGAAATTCAGGGGAGCTTGAACAGAAAGCTCCACACATCACAACTCAGCCAAGCTTAATTACCTCCTGACTCTCCTCGCACGGCTCCGCCTGACGAACAATCACTGGATCAGAGTCTTGGATGAAATCAACCAACAGCCACTCTCCATCTTGTCATCAGCGAGGCCTGCGCGGCTATTCATCTCAATTAGCCATGCTCTGCTCTCCTAAAACATTTATGACAAGATAAAGCTGCGAGAACATGTCATAAGCCTCGTGTTTTTAGTGAATCATTTTATAAATCTCAAGGTCCATATTCAGAACATTTTAAATATTAGCTTTCTTTTTGTTTCACTGATGATAATTAGATTTCTGTGTCTGTTTCAGGAAAAGGGTTGCATGGTGGCGCAGTTGGTTAGCACTGTTGCCTCGCAGCAAGGAGGTCATGGGTTCGCGTCCCGGCTCTGCGGCCTCTCTGCGTGGAGTTTGCATGTTCTCCCTGTGCGTGCGTGGGTTTCCTCCGGGTACTCCGGTTTCCTCTCACAGTCCAAAGACATGACTGTCAGGCTAATTGGGCTGGTAAATTGTCCTTAGGTGTGAGTGGGTGTGTGGTTGTTTGTCTCGTACGTCTCTGTGTGGCCCTGCGATGGACTGGCGACCTGTCCAGGGTGTCCCCCGCCTCCCGCCCCTTGACCGCTGGAGATAGGCACCAGCTGCCCCGCGACCCTCTGTGGAGGAATAAGCGGCTACAGAAAATGGATGGATGGTTGTTTCAGGAAATAGCCATACGGCTATTCAAACCTTGTTACTTCCTAACTAAATCACATCGATATCTGGGCAATCAAATCTCCTAAATAGCTAAGACAATGCTATTAACCCAAATACATTTCATTTGTGTCCGTGCTTTAAATTTCATGAACAAATGAGCTCAGACTAGCTGTTTCTAACTAAGGCTCTAAAGTTGACTAGCATTTCACCAGACCAATTTGACACAGTAATTCATGTCTTTAACACATCACATTTGGATTGCTGTTATTTTTTTAATCTACATTTCCGTTGATCATTCTCCACTAAAACACCTGTAAGCGATTTTTCTGACAGGAAAGAAATGGTGTGATTATTTCACACCTGTTTTGCTCTCCATACACTGGCTTCCCATCCATTTTAGGCTCCAGTTTGATATAAAAGTGTTAGTTTTTTATAGTATGGCATCACCACCTGTCTTAACTTTTGCACCTTCTCACTCTAACTAGAGCTTTATTGGCCACAGATCAAGAACCTTTTTTCACTTCCAGGTTCCAGATTTAAAACCAGAGGAATGGAACAGCCTACCTTTGAACTGTTTGAGCTGTTTAGACATGATAAAACAATTTATGGTGTCTTGGGTTTTTTTTTATGTAACTTTGGTTTTATTTGATTATGTTTTAAGATTTTACAGATATTAAACATATCACTGATTTGTTCCTGTAACTAATGTTTGGCTTTCCCTTCTTGTTTGACCTCCATCTATTTACAGCTTAGTTCTGTGCCTGTTGGAAATGAGTGGAAATAAAGACACCTGTTTTTGTTTTAATTTAGAACATAAACACTAAGATACACTACTGGTTCTCTGGTTATTTTTTGTGCAGGTCTAGCAATTCGAATATACATCAGCTGCAACCTTTGGAGGTTTTGTTACCATCGTCATTTGTTCTACTTTAAAAAAGCTGAAGAGTGAAAAAGGTCGGAATTTACAAAGCTTTCAACTACCACATTCTTACATGTTCAATCAGTTAGCATAAAACGTTATCATCATGAGGTCATGGATATGGCAGATAAATTAAAACGTACTCTTAAAAGCTGATAATCATCATTTACTACGCCATAAGTTCAGGTGCATTTCTTTATCCTTTATAGGAGAGATGAGACAAAAAATAACAGCGGAGCAAACAAGTGTTGCTATGTGGGCAGCATGCTGAACAGAGCTGAGAGATACGATCGGGATGGGACACACAGGGAAGGCACGCGCGCACACACACACACACACACACACACACACACACACACACACACACACACACACACACACACACACACACACACACACACACACACACAGATAATACAGCCAATGGTCACCCAAGGGCATCTTGCCTCTCACCCAGAAAATATCTGTCACAGCCCAGAGGCACAAAGCTAATACCTGCAATAATGCCTGACAGACTGCATATGGGCGTGACAATAAACATGCAGCTCAGGGGCGGCGATGAGAGAATGTCTAAGTTTCCTTGTCTGTACGTGGGTCTGTATTCACTTCTTCTTTGAAGTGTTTTAATCCAACAGCTGTTTCAGAACACAGAAAACAACATTTAGTGAAAGCATGACTTGAAGGATAAAGTTTCTTTAGGTTCACACAAAATTTGTCAGAAGATATTATAAGCATGAGATACCCCACACATGGGGATAAAATTCATGGATATAAGAGTTCCTACAGTATGTGGTGTGTGGCCACACTGCAAAGACAACACAACACACAGGAACTGATTTTACTCTCAAACAGTTCCAGGTCTGATAGAAAATCTCGCAAAACCTCTCGAGATCAAACGGAACTTCTGAGTAAGCGTACATGACAGATGTTTTGATTTTGGATTCCCCTTGAGCTGTGCAGCTTGCTTCTGTCACCTCGCTTTTTGATTGGCTACACGTCACATTCAACAGGCTGCATGTACGTTCAATCTCGGGGCATATCACAGGAATATCTGTTAGGATTATCTTTAGAGACATTACGGTAATTGGGGCATCCTTAAGATTGTCGGAAAGGGTAGAGAATCAGCTTAGATATCCTGAAGTGTGAACCAGGTCTAAGATGCAAAGCAGCTGCAGTCACATGAGATGTAGCAAATTCATAGGAAAGATCAGTACATGTAATTACGTTTTAATGACTTAAATCTTTAGGTGTTTTAATAAAGATGTGTTATTTTTGGTTGTTTAAAACCGTAAAGCAGAGCTAAAGATTATAAATCCAAAATTGAAATGCAAATAATTGCTGACTAGAAAACTAACAACAAAATTTTGCATGATCAAAAATAGTCCCCTATGAATACAAAAAAAAAGTTTAAACAGTTCAGAATATATTGATAAAATGTATGTCCAGAAGCATTTAAATGCCATTAATTTATAAATGATGGACACACCTAATGAGGTTGGTGTGTGGAGCACTATTTGAAAAGTTAAGCTAAGTTTTTTTTTTTTTTTTTGGCACCTTGATCCTTGAAACTGGACTTCTTGATTGGTGGACCTTACACAACCTGACACAATGAACCTGGAAGCAACATAAACCCAGTGGTGTTTGCTATTCTAGTTCAAATGGAGTCATAATGATCAAATAAAACAACTTTGTTTTTTAAAGAAACGCAGCTGATTAAAACATAAACTCATTAATATTTAAATTAATAATAGATCAAGTAGGAAGAATACACATTTATCAAATGTATCATTACTGGTTTTTCATAACAACCTGCATCAGAAGCTTCTGTAATGTGAAATTTTACCAATATATAGTTTTAATACATGGGAAAATGTCAACATTTGGGAAATGTTGGGGATTTATTTATCATTAGCACCTTTTTAAATTAGAGTACGCTTTCTTAGAGTACATCTAAATTTTGAAGCAGTTCCAATGGAAAAATGATTTTAAGTAGAAATTTTAAACCAGGACAAACATTTCACATAATAAAAATAAATATTAGGAGCAGTGTTTTACACTGCCATCAAAGTGTGCTGAAAACACACTCACACACTGAATATTTTCCCCATATCTTGCAGCCATTCATCCAGTTCTGTCAGTATCTAAAAACATAACAGCTCTGCTGGTGAACAAGCAAACTAATACTTCTCCAAAAAAAAAGCAACGACATGGGAAGATAAACAATACAAACCTCTCTTCCCTCTGTTATCTGAGCAAATGGGACACCAATTCACACAGAGCCAACGCAGGAGGAGGCAACTCATCAAATACCGACTGGAAATGTAAACTAGCTGCTGTGTGTGGAGCAGTATCTTTATGTGTGCTCTCCAAACGTGTCAGCGACAGATTATTCACATGAGATGTCGTTTGGAGAAGAAGTTGCGGAGTTCAGTGACTCTGACTGAGCTGAGGTTGATTATGAAGTCGGAACCAATGAATTATTACAACAAATGGCACTCCAGATGTTTCCCCTGTCTTCATGACAAACACCGTACTCTCTCAAGCGTAGACAAGCCAGCTGAATGGAACCTGAACCTTGGAAAAATCTCTCTGGCCTTCAATCACTTGAGTGTGAGAATGAGGTGATGTTTAGTGCTGAGATATGGTCATTATGATGCATTAGCACAGCTCAGTTATAGATATATGAATATGGATGTGTTGTATTTGAGCTTTGGTTTTTATAAAGTACATGTATGAAGAAAGATGACATTTTCTTTCTTTAACTCTACTAAAAATGTGTAATTTGTGAATATTTCACCTAAATGTGAAAATCTGTGCTCTGCAATCAGCAACAATCAATATGCTAAGAGGAGTCAGTTATACTGAATTCTACAGCAGGTTGATGAAAAACAACCTCTAAAAGAAAGAAGAAATAATTGAAAGATGAGAAAAAATTAAAGAATTTGTTAAAGCACAATAAAAACATTGCAGCTAGTCAATAACTATGTGCTTTTACTTTCTAAAGACACGTTGATGGTGCTGTTTAGACCTGAATTATAGAAACACTTTGGTCAAATCAGATTTGAGGGAGTATGTTGCTGCTGTGTGTTATGAGCAAATTAAAAACCCACTGGTACTTGTTTATTTTTGGATAATTACATCATTTTTGTTAGATTTTTGTTATTTTACAGTGTAAAAATTATAATAACAAATTTTTATGTCACAATCAGTGAAAATATTGTGCTGTATATGCTGTCTTTAAAGTGACAATAAATGTAAAAATCCTAAAGTTTATAATAAAATCAATATGTCAAGTCAGTTGGTGACAATGGCTGATCTGGCCAAATATTGCCCTAATCTAAACAACAAATATTGGGAGTATAGACTGTCAAAAAGATGGACAAAGCCTCTTCTTTGTTGTGGAAAAGCGAAACCATGGGATCTTATTTTCAGACATGAAAATGTTGTATTTTTGGAACCAGACTCCGTACATTCAGAATGTGGGGCTGAAAGTCCCACCTACTCACATGCACAAAGTCATGGTGGATTTAACAATCAAATAACTAATTACAGTTAAACATTGAAGAAAGTCCAAAAATTGAAAGTGCAGCAGAAAAGTGAGAAGTAAATGAATCAACAGAATTCAAAACCTGGTAAAATATGGTGGCTTTGTTTTCAACAAGGGAAAAGTCCCATTCACACCAGCCAGGAGTGGCACTTTTACTTCTGATGCTTCAAATTTGGCAATTTTTCTATTTTTTAAAAAGTCTATTCATGGCTGGGAACTCTTTTTAAGATTACAAAACTGTACTTGCAATTTATCTAGAGTGATACTGTAGGATGTTCTCTCAAGTTAGAATGAAAGTGAAAATGTTGCATCATGATTACTGTGAAGAAATGTATCATGATTAACATTATTATCATGGTATTTTTAAAAATTTTAACAAAAGTGCTCTTTCAATAATAAATAGGTGCACAAACATCAGAGCCAAAAGCATTACATTCTTATTTCCAATTGTCTAAATTCTTAGTAATAAAAATAAATTGTTTTAATTAAAAAGTCATTTTCATCATTTTACTGACAAACTGACACAAAACTGTCTTCTCCAATAAATTATGAAATGTGTTTGAACAGGCTTATTGTGGTTTCTGTTTGTTCACCTACTGCCTCAAAACTCTTAAATCAAATAATTATATGTAATGTGTAATTAAAAATACATGTAGCTTTTATTCTATACTTATATGATACATACTCAGGAGGTACATAACAGTTGACAACAGTCCCAGATGAAGAAATCTCTATGTGAAAGGTTTCCTCTGGCTTTAAAATCCCAGTAAATGTGTGTGGCGACTGAAGAATCCTCCTGTGTTTCAATCAAAGCAATTCTCAATTTCTGCTCTCTCTTGCCTCAAAGACACAATTGTCAGACATGAAAAGCTTGAAGTCGAGAAGCGGAGTAAAATTTCTGACTGCGTTTAGTTACGTCTTTTTCCTTCTTTAACCTAAACAAAATGACAGCTTGTTGCAAAAGAAGGCCCTGCTCACAATTTTTTCTTTTTTTTCTCTTTAATTTTAGCATCCTTTGATCCTTCACTAGCAAGATTTGTGTCTGCTGCTTCTGGGTGCTGAAGCCTAAAACACTGTCAGGCACAGTTCAGACTCAAAGCATTAAAAGGCAAAAGGAAGCATCCCTTTAACCAGCAGTCCTCCACTTTTAAACTCTGCTGAGCTGAAACACTGAATGAATCTGTTTATTGGTTAAAGTAGAAATCTAAAGCATCAAAAGTTTTCATGATTCAAAATGACAATAAAAGCAAACCATTTTCAGTTTTATTGTTGAGATAAATATAGTCCAGTTGAGAGAGAAGTTATGTTGCAAATCAATTGATGCAGATGTTTCCAAGACGTAGCTACAGATGCACATCCATATTCATATTTGGCCGCACAGAACCATAATTAACATCTGCTCCTCTGGTTTGGAATTGACCTGTGGGAGATTACAGATTGTTCAACATTTTTTCTGACAATTTAATTTGCAGAGAAACATGTGAATGAAAGGCTTTTACACCATTTTGTCAGAAACCCCTGATGGACATAAAGTACTGTATTCACAATGCTAACATTTAAAACAGCTGAAAGCAGCTTCTTAAATGGATAGAAGTTAGTGAATGAATTAAGTTCCCAGGGATCCTTTTAGTGGATGTGGCACACCATAAAAGAATATCATACTCAGCAAAAGACACAAATGAAACCTTTTATTGAACAAAGAGAAGGAGCAAATTTTAAAGTCCAACCTGGAAATATTAATGAACGATTAAAGCTTCAATAAATACAGATCCAAATTTAGAATCTTACTCTAAAAGAGGAACAAGTAGCATGTTGCTTTGAGCTGAATCACTGAAACAGGATGTGAATTAATCTGTATTTTTTCAGATTATTATCATTTAAGTGCAGTCAAACTGTTCTTCTTGTTACATTTTCTCTTTTCCTTCTGCAAAAACAACTGATGACAAATAAGATTCTGTTGTTAACGTCAATGAATCAGAGTTCACAAAAGTCTCTCTAAAAAGGTCTGAGTTTCATGGAAATCCATTAGTCTTGTCAGAAAACAGAACAAGCAGTACTGCAATGAAAGACATTATCCAACAGGGCCATTACATGAAGAAAAACGTTCCTGTTTTTGATCCAAACCCCGTTTCTCACTGGGATATAATTCTGACTTTTGTCCACTGTTATTATTTTTAGAAAGATTCTTACAAACATTGAAAGAACACAATTTATTATTGTTCAGCTAATAAGTAAAAATACAAACAACGAATCAACACGCTGTTAGTGAATAAATGAGATTTCTCGAAGTGCTCTTTCACACCCTTATTATCTCGGTCTAGAGTGAGTCTCGTTACATTAAAGCACATTGTTAATGCTCTTATTGCTGCATTACAACTACAGTATTCCGCCACACAGTCTAAGCCCCACAGTTCTAAAAACTCCTTCCTGAGTCATACAACAACTTTAGTCATGAGAATCAGAAGCATCAACATTTGTAAAGATGAAGGTATTTAATTTACTCGAAGATAAAAGTAACCAACCTGAGAAATGTTACTTTAAATAAACTGTAGGCCTAAATGATGTACATCTTTAGACATTGACCCCTTCAGAAAAATGACTTCCTGAAACTGGTTTAAATTAAGTCTTCTAGATCTGCTTTCAGCACCTTTGCCCACTCTTCCAGGGAGAGGGGAAGGGAACTTTGTGTCCACATACGTATATACCTCAGGACATCGTAGTGCGGAGCTATTCAATGGATGGCCCACAGGCCAGATCTGGGCCACGACCTGCATATTTCTGGCCCACCACACGCCTCTTAACAATAATTTTAACCATCTAAAGACAGATGCCAGGATTTGAACGCGAGTCTCCCAGGTGAAAGGTGACTTTCTCCACCACTATGCTGAATTTCCCAACAGATTCTTTCCCAAGGGATCATTAAAGTTATTCCTATCCAAGGCCACGGTCTCCTTTAGGGAAAAAAAATGCTGTTTTAATGTAAGTCATAGGGATTAGATTACATTTCACATATGACAATCTACTACATACTTTCATAGTAGCAAAATGACTGTATCTGTACACTTTAAACATTCAATCAGCTCTCTGCCTTTAAAATCTTGTTCTATGCTCATGACAAGCTGTCCTGTCCTTGTGTAATAAAACACAGACATTCGGCACGAGGCTTCTATGCACCTCTCACTGGTCTGACAGAGCAATAACCTGCTTTCTGTACGACAATCCGCCCCGGTCGGAAGTGCAGTGTGAGCAGCGGAGGGGTATGACAAGGTGAGGTCCAAACGGAACCGGACAGAACTGGCACTGCTTCCCGACCCAAACCTCTGCAGCGCCTTCACCCCCTGAGTGTCTCAAAGAGAGCAGTGTGTGATTAGTGAAAAAGCAGAGTGGGGGATCTGGCGTTTGTTGTGAGTTCGTCTGTGAAGACACCGCAGTGGTTCGGGTGCAGTTCTGTCTGGACCTCACCTCATCATGCCCCTCCACTCATATTGCACCTCCGACCAGAGCGGATTGTCAGACAGAAACCGGATTATTGTTCAGTCAAACCAGTAAGATGCGTAAAAGTCTCTTGCCCAAGGATACTTTGACAAGTGGTTTGGGCTGGGGATTGAACCATGGTCCCACACTGGACAGTCGTTCTTCCTCTTTGCCTCGGTTGCACCCCAACTCCCCCCAGTTCTAAACAATTGTTAAATTTTAAAAAAATAGATTAACTATTTTTACATGAAGTACATACTTTCAAAGTTTACATCCCAGAAATGTCTGGCAGTTTTAGAGCAAAATTTCAATAAATAAAAAATAAAATCTAGCCAGTTTTTATGTTTTGCATGGAAAGATTTCTAGGTTTCTTTCACACTACATTCACCAACTCACACAAACTCACATGCTGATGGCAGTGAACTACATTGTAGCCACAGCTGACTTGGTCAGAAGCTGGAGTCACTGCACACAATCAAGCACCACTGGGCCCTCCTGACCACCTCCTGAAGCAAATACACAACTACAAAGTAACGCAGCCAGAGCTGAGATCGAACCAGCAACACTCTGGTTGCCAGACGGCCACTCCACCTACTGAGCAAGTTCCTGCAGAAACGCTTATACATTTCAAACTCCACAGAAGCTCTACCTTAGTGGCTCAATGGACATGTGACCTTGTGTTTTTTTCTGGTAAATAACATGATAACATGAACCAACCTACAGCTCAAACCATCTTGTGAAGTTTGCAGATGACACAACTCTGGTGGGGCTCATCACCAAGGGCGATGAGACTCACTACAGAAAAGAGGTTGACCTTCTGACCATATGGTGCAAAAACAACAATCTCCTGCTGAATGTCAATAAGACTAAGGAAATTGTTGTCAACTTCCAGAGAGGCCACACCGAACACCTGCCACTGACCATCGATGGTGTTGCTGTGGAAAGGGTGAGCAGCACCAAATTTCTGGGGATGCACATCAGTGAGGACCTCACCTGGACCACCAACACCTCATCACTGACAAAGAGAGCCCAGCAGCATCTCTACTTCCTGCGAAAGCTCAAGCAGGCTAGGGCTCCACCATCCATCATGACCACCTTCTACAGAGGAACTATTGAGAGCATCATTTCCAGCTGCATCACTGTTTGGGCCGGGAGCTGCACCGACTACAACAGGAAAGCTCTGCAGCGCATCGTGAACGTAGCTGGGAGGATCATCGGTGCACCACTTCCCTCCTTGGAAGACATATGCACCACCCGCCTCACCCGGAAATCCATCACAATTGTGAGTGATGTGAGCCACCGTTCACACAAGCTGCTCTGCCTCCTGCCTTCTGGAAAGAGGTACAGAAGCCTGCGCTCAAGGACCACCAGACTCACCAACAGCTTCATCCACCAGGCCGTCAGACTACTAAACTCTCTCCCCCCACACACCTTCAGCCACACCAAACGGAGACATGAGGGTTGAAATGGGATTAAACCTTCACCCCCCCCCCCAAAAACAAACAAACAAACAAACAAAAAACAAAAAAACACTACCTCTGTACTATGCAAATTGTGCACACTATACAAATACTACTGCTGCTATTATTATCATTATGAGTGAAATGTCTCTGCACAAAAATTGTAATTACTTGAAAAGCATTTCATCCACATCTCTTATATTTGTTTTCTTTGTATTCTTTTAGTATCAGATATAGTATGTTTCTTTCTCTAAGCCACTTGCACTTTATCTACTCCGATTTAGTTGTTAGGATGTGTTCTTGTTTTGTCATGTCTTCTTGTACCTTGCCTGTGCACGGGACCGTGAGAAACGTAATCTCAACTTCTTTGTATGTCTAGCACACGTGAAGGAATTGACAATAAACTATCTCTTATCTTATTCTCTTATCTTATCTTATGATAAAATAAGTGTATTTATTGAGAGTCTTACAGTATAAATTAGGGTTGCTACATTTATTAGTCCTACAGGCTGCAACTGATAGTGAAGAATAAGAACCTGGCGGGGGGGTTAGAACCCCAAAAGCTGGCCACTGTTATGGTGGCAATGATGGTTCAATTAAAGTAGAAGCAGAACCACAGCTGACTGGATCTTGTAGATTGGTTTTAGTGGTCCACAAAAGTGGAGGAAATAGAAACCTGCTTCTCTCTGTGTGCTCCAGAAGATTGGATCTTTTAATGAAAGTTTGCAGCTCGCTGTCCTCTACATGGACCTGAAGAAGCTAATAACCTGGTAGACAGACCGTGTGATGTTTATATGTTCATTCTCTAGTTTTCCTGTAATCGTATAAACATTTTGTTTAACTGGTTATCTTATGTATTTGTTATTTCAATCACATTGTTCCATGATGTATAACCATGACTTATCTGTTGCATATTTATTTTAAAAAATCAAAAGTTTAAACATATATTTATGAGCCCCAAATTACTTTTTACAAGTACATTTACATTAGTAAGGCTTTAATTTGTAATACAAAATAAATACTGCACAACCAGCCAGTTCATAAACTGGTTCATTTGACACCCAAAATAAGCCCACAGTACTCAACATCTAATGTAACTGTGATATCTGATTCACTAAACGTATGGGACAGAATAAAGTTTGTTTCTCATTATCAAGTAGAATTTATCCAAACTAAAATGCTAATGTTATATGTGACAATAATGCAGGAATTCAACCCTAAATGACAAATTCCAAGTTTTTGAAATACAATGGGTGCCATTTTGGGTAAATGATGCTACAGTAAATGCATCTGACAACCAATAGGCATGACTCATGAGCATCTCCTCCACGTCCAACATCCGGTACCGATGGAGGAGATTCTCTCCCAAAGGCATGCAGACTTTCATCTGGACTTTATGAAAATCACAGAGACTGGTCTGGCAGGGCGTTCACATGGCAACAGCGATATCTTCTTCATTTGCTCCGCCAGGTTACAGACTTCATCTCGAGTTTAAAGGTTGCCAGTGACATCTTTTGCCTTCAAGTTTCCATGGCTGTATCTCGTGGTATGGTAAATTACTAGAAAAGCACAGCAATGATGGTGTCAGTGTTGTCCTGGCAACGAGCATTTTGGTGTTGACAGATAATCCATAAAGTACCATGACCACATTGTTGAGTATGAGCCTCTGGCTGCAAATCCCAACAACCTTTTGCCTCTGTGTCTTCAGTCCAGATGAGTTGACATCATTTTGATGTTAAGATGTAATTTTATTTTATTAATTTCTGTGTTTTCAAACAGGTCTGCATATATTTAATTAAGCGCAGGCTGTGACACGCAAAGGGGCTTTTATCCTTGTGTTCTATGCTGCTTCTTGGTAAAAAAGGGTATCAATAGAAACCTTTTCCTTTCACTTTTGATTCATTATTACTTCTTTACTCAAATTAAAAACTGAAATAAGTTCCTATAAAGTGTAACCCACAAAGCTGTTAGTAAAAATACACAAAGCTACATAAGAGTAAACTCTCATTTTAAACAGAATGCTAAAATGTTTATGCTTACTGCTTCTTAGTGCGACAGAACTTCTCATCAGCTATAATTAGTGGTAGCAAATTCCAGCTGAGATATATGACAGGTTACAAAGCTACCAGATTGTGTGTGAATGCAATTACAGTGTCTCTGTGATTTCATCAAAACAAAGACAATGGCTGCAGGCAGGACAAAGCAGAGCTAATTAGATCAGGCTTCTGATGGAGATAGGAAGCAGCTGAGGGCTGAATTCTTCCACCTTCCACCGATAGTTTGAGACAACGATAAGAAGTGTTTAATTGCTTCATGCTGAGGCTACTGTGCCAGCTTTCAGTCATGCAGTCATGGATTTAAAAAGGAGTATAGCTGACATTTTTCTGTGGTGATTTTTAGCTACACAAAAGGACGCTTTGATGGTATGAAAATATCATGGACAATTGCAACTTTTTGCTCACCAGCTAGTTTAAAATGCTTTATTTTCATATAAAAAAATAACCTCAGGTTCCTATAAAAGAAAAATAACTCATAGTAATTTGTGGTCTAACTTATAAAAAGTGAATAAATTATCCAATAAAGAGTAAAAAATGCCAAATTTTTCTCTGTAAATTTTGTGTCGCTGATGCTTTTCTCAATATTTGTGCACACTCTGGTCCAGATTCACCAGATCGCTCATCAGATTTGAAGCATTTTTGTGCAGTATTTGCACCCAACTGCTCCTTCTCATATGCTAACTACACTGCTGATTGCAGTCGATATTGCTGCACAATCTAAAGATGAATTTCTGGCACAAAAACATAAACATGACAGAGAGAAAGAGTGTTTTTCCTCTCACTGAGCTTCAGGCATTCTTGGATGAAAAACAAAGGTACTCCATAAAGTATGACTGAGTGCAGTTATGAAAGAGTTCCTAATCATTACCACCTTGAAGGCCTCGCCTCAAGGCCCTGTCCTAAAGGTCTTGTCTCGTCTTCCTCCACCCATCCAGGTCTGGGTCGCGGGGGCAGAATCCTAACTATCCTAACCAGACCATAACCTCCCCAGTCACCTCCACCAGCTCCTCCGGCACGACCCCAAGGCGTTCCCAGGCCAGATTGAAGATGTATTTTCTCCAATGTGTCCTAGGTCGACCCGGGGGCCTCCTGCCGGCAGGACATGCCTGAAACACCTCCCTGGGGAGGCGTCCAGGAGGCATCCTAACGAGATGTCCAAACCACCTCTCCTCTCGATATGGAGGAGCAGCGGCTCTACTCCAAGACTCTCCCGAATATCCGAGCTCCTCACTCTACGAAGAAAACTAATTTCAGCCGCTTGTATCCGCGATCTCGTTCTTTCGGTCATTACCCAAAGCTCATGACCATAGGTGAGGATTGGGCAGTAGATTGACCGGTAAATCGAGAGCCTTGCTTTCCAGCTCAGCTCCTTCTTCACCACAACGTACCAGTTCAGGGTCCGCATCACTGCAGACGCTGCCCCAATCTGCCTGTCGATCTCCCACTCCTTCTTTCCCTAACTCGTGAACAAGACCCCGAGATACTTGAACTCCTCCACTTGAGGCAGGACCTCTCTCCCGACCCGGAGTTGGCAAGCCACCCTTTTTCGGCCGAGAACCATGGCCTCAGACTTAGAGGTGCTGATCCTCATCCCAGCCGTTTCACACTAGGCTGCGAACCTCCTCAGCAAGAGCTGTAGGTCAGAGCTCGATGAAGCTAGGAGGACCACGTCATCCTCAAACAGCAGAAACAAGATTCTCCTGCTACCAAACTCAACCCTCTCCACACCACGGCTGTGTCTAGAAATCCTGTCCATAAAGGTTATGAACAGGACCGGTGACAATGGGCAGCCCTGGCTGAGTCCAACCCTCACTGGGAACAGGTCCGACTTACTGCCGACTATTCGGACCAAACTCACACTCCTCTGGTACAGGGACTGAATGGCCCTTAACAAAAGACCATCCACCCCGTACTCCTGGAGCGTCCCCCATAGGGTGCCTCTGGGGACACGGTCATAAGTCTTCTCCAAATCCACAAAACACATGTGGATTGGTTGGGAAATCTCCCATGACCCCTCCATCACCATAGCGAGGGAAAAGAGCTGGTCCACAGTTCCACGACCAGGACGAAAACCACATTGCTCCTCTTCTATCTGAGGTTCAACTATCGACCGGACCCTCCTCTCCAGTACCCTGGAGTAGACCTTCCCAGGGAGGCTGAGGAGTGTGATCCCCCTATAGTTGGAACACACCCTCTGGTCTCCCTTTTTAAAGATGGGGACCACCACCCCAGTCTGCCACTCCACAGGAACTGCCCCCGATGACCACGCAATGTTGCAGAGACATGTTAAACAAGCCAGTCCTACAACATCCATAGCCTTGAGATACCCAGGTTGGATCTCATCCACCCCCGGAGCTCCGCCGCTGCGTAGTTGTTTGACTACCTCAGCAACTTCTGCCCCAGAGATTGGACAGTCCGTCCCCAGGTCTCCCAGCTCTGGTTCCTCATAGGAATATGTGTCGGTGGGATTGAGGAGCTCCTCAAAGTATTCCTTCCACCGCCCGACTATAGCCCCAGTTTACGTCAGCAGCTCCCCGTCCCCACTGTAAACAATGTGAGCAAGTTGTCCTAAAAGTATACCAAACAGAAATCAAATCAAAGATATGTTCTGATCATATAGTTTCACTGGGCAGCATCTTGCTGTATCAGCAAAAAAATCTAATTCAGAATGTCACGTCTAAATCAGTCTTTGGCCTTTTGTTTTTCAGACCAAGAGTGTATTCTCTCTCTCTTTCTGTTCTCTCTCTCTGTCCAGCAGGACGAGTCCCCACCCTCCACCAGCAAGAGAGGAATAAAAGGATTATTGCTATAGCTCTGGCTTTTTTGGTTTTAGTTTAAGACACATTTGCTGTAATGTTCAGCAATCTTTTTTTTTTTCTTTTAGCAGGATGGTACCATATTTTTGACAATTTGTTTATAAATACATCTGAAGCAGAGGATTAATTAGACTTCTCCTGACATGTATATCCTATTTTTTCCACTGTAGTGAACCTGTTTTGGATTTTCTTTTCCCCTTAGTTATTTTTCATGAGGCACAAAAACTACCATCTCTCAGGAGATAGTACATTTTCCCCACTAAATGCATGTACAGTACAGGTCTTCAGACATCTCAATCAATCATCTTCAATCAGACACCTTTTGCACTAGAAGTAGTTAACATTAACTTCATCGGGTTTTTCTTTTAATACATGTATAATACCTCATTTAAATGTAAACAAATAGTGCCAGCACAGACAAATGCTGTTTGAGTGCAGTTTGAAGCAAACATGTATTTTTGCAAAGGCTGTGAGAATTAGAAAAGTGTGCAAAACCATAAAATGTTACTGCAAAAGAAGTGAAATCCATTTGTGAATTTGATGCCAAAATTTAATTTGAACAAAATGTCCTTGTGCACTCTCACAATTTTCTAAAGAAATCTTTGTTTTAGATATTATCTGTGACAAAAGGTAACAACAACCTAAAAGAATAGATTTTAGTTAGGTAATTAAAATATACACTGACAGCAATGCACACACAAAATATTACTCATATTTAAGTAACACCTTAGTTGCACTGTAATGTCTGAGCATAAAGTCTTAAGAAAACCAAAACAGTTTATTTAGTAAAAGATCAATAGCCTGTTCTTTTTCTTTCTTTTTTTTGTTATTCTGTACTTAGTTGTTGACATTACTTATAATGCCTGGTTAAGCCTTACTTATGCTTTTGCTATTTTATAATTGCTTTTGCTTTTCCTGAGTTTATATGCAACTTTATAAAAGTAAAGCATTATTACCAAGTTCTGCATATAGACCTTTAATTTTCAAATCAGTAAGGCTAACCATGAAACTGTGCCAACTAGCTAGTAACTTAACAGGGATGATTTTTAAATCCCTGTAAATAAAACATGTTCCTTCTTCTGGCAAGAACCTGCTACCATTTAAAACAGGATGCAACTCAGTCTTTTAGGGTTTAAGCAAAATGTGTCACCAGTAACGGTTTTTTTGGAAAGAGGATTAGCCTCCTCTATGTTTGCACCTCGACATTAGCAGAAGCTTTTCAACACAGCTGTAACACAGCTATCAGGAGTTCCCTACCAAACCTACAGCAACTCAACTGTGGATGCCAACACTTAACCTCTTCTTCTGGTAATTTGCATGTTGTGTCCATGTCAAATTCTTGCCAGTGGAAGAAACATTTTGTATACACGCTCTTTGGTGCAGTAAGCACTGTAGTACTTGAGGTCAATCTTGGTTTCTAGGACTGGTTTCAAGACCAGACGTCTTGTCTCAGTCTTGGTTATTTCAAGAGCAGTCACAATATCCCTTCTTTTTTTTTTTACTGAAAGTGGGTGTGAAACTCCTGGGATCTGGAACCCTAACTAAAACACTTCTCAGTTTAACTCCTGTGAATCAGAACATGCAAGACACTTGGGAAAACTTTGGGAGGGGTTGGCAATCAAAACACTAAATAAAATTAGGGTGAACTATAAACAAATTGAGACATGTTTAAGACATTTGTGGCTAGATTACAAAAAGAAAATGTGCACGACTGTAACATGTCTGTCAGCGTTTGCATTGCGTTAAACGCCCCACATGACCTGGGCATGACTGAATCATCTCACAAATGTATGAACTGAGCCGTTGCATGAAAATTTTTATATTTCTGACATTTCTGTGTGTCTAACTGGTCACCAACAGTCACACCACAGTAAGATACTGGCTTAATTAGGTAACTAGTAGTACTCTTTTCCCTCCATACCCTGGCAGTAGTAGACTGACACTAGAAGCTTGAGTACTGCAGATTGAAATCAAAACAAAGACAGCTCCAGTTTTCACTGAGATCCCTTTTCTTCAAAGCAAAGCATATACTAATAAAGAATTTCAAGAGCAGTCACATAAAGAGATGTGAATAAAGGGGGGAAGATATCAAAGCTTATACCATAAAACAGCACAAGACAACGTCACAGCAGGGATCTTATGCCTGAAATAGATTTATACAGTAGACATTGAGTCTCGTTAATGATCTTGGTACAAACAGATCATGATACTCCGAACCAATTATCTGGATTTTAGATCTGGCCATATACCAGGTAAGATTATAAATAAAAGGCATGCATGTCTAGCCGATGTTTCTCTGTTCTGCTTTTAATTTGACATCAGGGGGGCAATAGAGTCACGTCTGTCTCTTTAAAGGATATCACACTCATGTATGATGAATAATTCAGATGGAATAATTCCTCTGAGGTTGCTGTGAGGTGGGACCAGTGTCTCGCCTCCTCTAGCAGTAGGACAGCTAGAAGCTCATGCATAAAAGATGAAAGGTTTGATAGCCTCCATTGGATTCAGCGACTGGGATTGTGCGCCGTGGACTTTAGAGTCGCAGCCTGGCTTAGCTGCTCGCAGCCTGTGAACTACCCTCAGCCTCTCGGGCCCAGCTGCATGGGGCTCCCTCAGCAATATCTGTGCCACATGCAACCCAGCTCTGCTCTGCAGTCAGAAGGGGGGTAGAGGGAGGTATAAATAGCAACAACATGGAGGCAGGGGGATATGAGACCTCACAGAAATTTCCCAGTTTTAAACCCTCACAGATAAAACATAAAGAAATGGACCAGAAACAGGAATGTAAAAACAGTCATATGTTCAGGTCATGATGGTGAATTTGTGATTATCAAAATTTCCAAAATATGTCATCACCTATATCTCCTTTTTAAACCATCAACTGTGTAATTTCAGCGTAGCATCTGTAATTAGGACCCAGATCTTTTTCCTTTTGCATTTTGGTACATGCAGCTTAGTTGCACTGCCACCAGGAGAGAACAGACAGATCTGTTTGAGTGGAGCCAAACCTTGTGACTACCCAATCGCCTGACACAGGCATGATAACATTTTACTTGGGAGCATCAAAGATTGGTATATTTTGAGTTTCTAAATTAGGAGAACATGCATGGTGCTGATATGCTCTGAAGAATAGAAGCCTGCAGAGATTTTTGGCTGATCTTGTTATCCCTCTAAAGATCCAGGTTACCCAGGGTGCACCAGCTCTGCTTTTTTTTCCTGATTAAGGCACTTGTGTTTAGATTATGTGCCAATAAACCAAAAGACGGGAAAAAGACATATCTGGCCATCCATTCAATCGTAAATGTCATCTGTTCTGCAGAGTTGATGGATTAAATCATAGTTGACACAAAAATGGCTTGGTGAGTGTTCATATTGATTTCAATGCAGTAGCTCTGGTTTGACAAGGACACCCTTCAGCAGAAGCCGTCAAGAGGTTATAACACCACTTAGTCCATTAAGAGAAAATTGTTAATCAAGTAGAGCTCTGCAGGAGCAATAGAAGAATAAAAAAGAAACAAATAAACAGAAAACTCAAGCTGGAGAAGATCCATAAAGATGAACTGTGGCAAGTCAGGGGCTTTCAGGGTCAAGATTCATTCAGCTGAATCCAAACAACACAAAGACGTCTTTGTAATCCATCACCACACAGTAGCAGCCTTTCCAGCTCCTTTCTACAAATTACTTATTTTCACCAGATACCAACGGCGCTTGACAAATTGCACAATGTTGTCTGTATTTATGCATTTCGTTCTGACAAAACTGCTGCTAGAGTCCAGGTACTATTCAAGTCATCCACAAATAAACTTTGTGAATTTTCATTCTGGTCTGTGATAGGCTTTAAGATCAAATACTGTAATTTAACCAAGAGCTGTAAAATGACATTTTATAAGGAGCTCATGTGATGATAGATGAATTTTATTTAAAATAGAACTACTTTGAGCATGCTTTAGATGTATTTTTGTTTCATACAAATTATTTAGTTTAAATTTTATGATTTCATAATCACAAATGTCCATCCATTCATTTTCCTCCACTTTTGCAAGCTCCAGTTTCCAAGGTCCAATAACACAAACTGTAGAAATGCCTAGAAATCAGTCTCTCCAGCTCTTCCTGAGAATCCGAAGGTGTTTGCAGGCCAGAGAGGATATCAACTCCCTCCAGTGAGTTGTTGTGGGTCTCCTCTCAGAGGCATGTGCAGGAAAAACTCCAGAAGGTGACAAGGATGCATCCTTGTTAGATGCCTCAACCACCTCTAATGAGTCCTTTCATTGAGAAAGAACAGCAGCTCTACGCCCAACTGCCCATGATGACAAAGCTCCTCACCTTAGCTCTAATGCTGCACTTTAGAGGGGTGAGACTGAGATTAATTCAAATACCTTGATGAAAGACAACAACATCAAAATACATTGAATGGGCAATGCTGGGGAGTCAGCCCTTTGGGGTTTGGTTGAGCTCAAGCCAAAGAGACTAAGCCACCTCTACATATGCACATCGGAGGAGTCAATCACAGGTTCAATGGAAACCAGGAGGCAGGCTTACATATCTGAGGAAAATACTGTTCAGTGACAGTTACCAACAGATGATTGCAGTTTTATTCATTTTGTAAGAAAATGTCCTTCATGTATTTTAAATTGAAATGTGTAATAACAGTCAGATCCAGATGAATTCCCAAAAATATCAACAGATTGTATGCACAGCAGATGAATTACTATATTTTTTAAATGGTGTTTTTTGGAAGGTTGTCATTTCGGTTTTGTACAATTTCCTTCCTCACTCTTATCAATGCTCCCACACTCCGAATTTAGACACATCACCCTATCTGAACAAATCTTTGTGCACACAGACCTTAAGGCTTTGAGACCCTGGTCCTCAAAGAATATTGGAATTCTGTCATCCTGTCCTTTTACAAAACTCAACAGCACCACATTAACCTCTGATATATCTAAGGTTGCTCAAGTTAAAGACTCAGTCTAAAACCAGTGAGTGCGGTGGACTGTGGCGCAATGACTTTAATCTGCTAATAAACACGGTTACAAATTTTCTTCTGATCTCTCATTACTGAACTGTAGCTCTGGCCTGTAATAAACTTTGATGCTGGATGTAAATTATGTGCTGCAGATTCATTGGATTGATGAGCTGCAGGAAAGTAATTCCTGAGGCTTTATTGTGTTCTATATTTCACAGATTATTTAATATCACTTATTCGAGAGCAGCTGTAATAAATTATTTTCAGATACACTAATGTTGCTGACAGCTATTGTTTTTGTTCTACATCATTTTAGACATTTTAAAATGCTTTTTAGCTGTCACTTTTTGTAAATATACTTAGGGACAAATTTGCAAACATGATATGTATTGTGGTTGGACCAAGCGTACCACCACAACATAATGAAGGGATAATTGGGTTAAGAAGGAGATATCTATGAATGTTTTTGCACATGCATCTGAATGGTGACTTTAAAGATTAAAACCTTGCTCAATTAGACCTGTCACACATAGAAGCAAAGCTCACATGAGCGGTTTCGCACACACAGCATCTGGTGAGGTGTCAGATCAGAGCTGCAACTACACACTCCCTGATGGCTACAAGATGACAGCGAAGAAAACATACAGCACATAATTAGGAAACCCTCTACACTGTGCAGTGTATTCACCGACTGCAACCATTGCAATGTCTAGGCCCGTCAACAGTTGAGGATTAGATTTTATACACAAATATTTTCTTTTTTTACAAACATGCAGTTAAAGAGAAAACATGTATTAGTTAAAATTTGTCTTGAAGTAATGCATTCACCCATTAGATGTTTTAAACTAATGATCTTATGTGGAGAAGTGATGGAATTTTACCCATTTTGGTCAAACCTTGAAGAAAATATTCTCAACAAGCAACAACATCACAGGACCTGTGTGACCTGTGCTGTGGATGACTCTCAGCTACTACATCAAAATGTACTTCAATATGACTTGTGACCCCAGATGGTTAAAGGACAAACATTGCTGTTAAGAGAATTAGCTATGAACATAATGAAGATACACACACAAACAAACTGCAGGAGGTCCCTGGGCTGGCCAAGGACACACAGGAGGGATTAGATCTCCAGGTCTGGGAAAGCCTTGAGGTTCCAGAAGATGAGCTGGTGGAGGTGGCTGGGAGAGGATAGTTTGGGTTTCCCTAGTGGGGATGCTGACCCTGTGACCTGGACCAAGGAAGACTGTATATTGACTGTTGTTGATGTTTTCCTCGCATGGCTTTCCTTCGCTTTTTTGGGTCCCAGTCACGGGGGCAGCATCCCAAGAAGAATCCCAGACTGTCCTCTCCCCGGCCAACTCCACCACCTCCTCCGGTGGGACCGTCCTCCATCCTGACCAGAGGCCTGAACCACCTCAGCTGGTTCCTCTTGATGTCAAGGAGCAGCAGCTCTATTCCAAATCCCATCCAGATGTCCGAGCTCCTCACCCTATCTCTAAGTCTGAGCTACCCTGCAGAGGAAACACATTTCAGCCTCTCGATCTTTCAGTCATTACTAGGGCTGGGCACAGAAACACAGTACTAGACTCATATCAACTGAAAGCATTTGGTAGGTACCCGTACCAAAAAAACACAGTACAGATTTCAGTAATTTTACTGTAAAATGTTCCTGTAAATAAGCCGCTCCATTTCTCTACCGCTGCTCTGCCCCACATTTTACGTGAGACGCGGAGGCGCAGAGCTTCCTTACACACACACAGCAGTCCCTCCTCTGCCTTTCTAAACAGTTCTCCTACAAGCGTAGCGATTTCCAAGTTAAAATGTCAAAAAACGCTTACGTTTGGCTGCATTTTGGAAAAGTAAACGGGAACAGAGCAAAATGCAACATATGCAATAAGATTTGTGCTGCGAAAAAAAGGAACACCAGCAATTGGTCAAAGCAATGCATCACGTATTAAACTTAACTTGCTGTGTTCAATCTCCGACTGAAAAAAAGAGAGAGACCCTGAGCTTCCAGCCTCTGCTTCAACTGTGAGGGAATACTGTGACATAACAGCAAGTTTCCAAGGTAAAAGTAGTAGTATCGAAAAATATTTCATGGTATCTAGTCATTACCTAAAGCTCATGACCATCGGTGAGGATTGGGACATACAGTAGATCTACTGGTAAATCAAAAGCCTCACTTTCTGACTCAGCTCTCTTCACCACAACCATTCGGTTCAGGATTGGCAACACTGCAGATACTGGGGTTGCATGTGGCACAATAAACAATGTAACTTTTTTATCATTGTTGTTTACATTTTTTGTGATACTCATGGTGAAATTGTGCTTTCATTTGATTTTTTTTATTTTACATTTAATTAGATGTCTGTAGATAATTTCAGGATTCCACACTTGGTGTTGCATGACCCACAGTGAGGTCCTAACCCCACCTTTGGAAACGTCTAGTCTAAGGTCAAATACTTGTGGTGGCCATCCTAAATGAGGTTGACCCCAACAGTTCATCATTTGTAAATGTTTAATCCAGTGATGTTTCATTACAGTTTTTCTCAAATGCTAAAACACATTTCACAAACGTGTCCTCCATGTTCCCCAATGTCTAAACACAACACCCTTTTCTAAAGCTACATAAACACAACCACACCTTCTCACCTCAAAACTCAAACTTTCACACCAAAAGGGCAGCTCGAAGCTTTCAAAAATCTAAACACTATTCACATCATTACACTCTACAGCAACACAACTGAAAACACAATGCTCAATTTGTGAGGAGGTTCTTTGTTTCATAACTGCCAATGCATATTTTTAGAAACTTTACAGTAACGAATCTTCTAGATCTCTGCAGAGGATTAGGCATTTAGATTTGTGAGTTTCATATGAAGAGTATAAATCTATAGGAAATTCTACATGTACTGTAACACAACTCAATGCTAGATAGGTGTTACTGTAAATTATGGAATAACCTTAAAAAGGAAATGTAAAAATCAATGTGATTTACAGTAATATATTCAAAAAATGTACCAAATTGAGAGTAATAAGTAATCATGAAAATGTAAATTACGGTAAACTAATGATCATGATTAAATCTGGAAATAAGAACAGGACGGAGTTCAAAGTGAATCTGTCTGTGTGTCTGACATTAGACATTGTATAGATCATTTCTTTTGCAAAAATGGGCAGAAATTATACGATTCATTTTCTTCGTTCTGCTCCTGTTCGTTCAAATTAGATTTTTTTGTTATGTATATTTTATTGTTTATTTTTTTATGTGTTTTACAGTATTTTGAATGAAATAAACTTTGGGGGGGGGGAAAATCAAAAACAGAATCTATTGCACACAACAGTACTCTTGAAAACATGATCAGGGTGTGAAGTTTTGTTATTTACTGTATTCAAACCACACACACACACACACACACACACACACACACACACACACACCACATTCACTGTGCAGCATCATGTCGCTGAGCTGCATCAGGACACATCACCTCATCCACACGGCCACGGTGAGCCTACTCAGGTTTGGACGGACTCTTAGTCCTGCTTCAGCCGTTGTCATGTCATGGTCAATGACTGTTGCTCGCATGTCGTCTGTAATGATGGTGTGAGGTTGTCTTGCTCTCCCTCCTGGACCTTCTCCTCTTCCTTGTTGGCCTGCTCCTCTTCCTCCATGACCAGCTCTTCTCCCTCCTCTGACTAGAGTTCCTCTTCCCCTGACTCTGCCTTCATCCATTGTGTTTGTTTGGAATCTTCAGCAAACTGTGCGCTCTGAACTTGTTTTCTACATGTGGTCACAGCATTAGCAACAAATTCAATTTTGAGTTGTTGTGTGTAATAAATGACGCCAGGAATGTTCATTGTGTTCAAATATTGCTGACTGTGGCAAGTATTTTGCATCGCACAAGCTTTCATTTGAGAATATGAGCAGAGTTCGTTTGCAACTTGTGTTTTAGCGAGGACATATGTGTTTAGATTTATGAGAACGGAGGATTGTGGTTTGTGAATTGTGTCTTCATGTGAAATGTGTTTATGGTATTGGAAAATGGTGAATAGATTTGGTAAATGTGTTTAGACATTGGGGAACATGGAGGAAACGTTTGTGAAATGTGTTTTAGCATTTGAGAAAAACTGTAAAATATCTTTAGTAGTCCATGAGATAATGGCCCAAGAGTTAATGGTAAAGATGTTGAGCAATGTGCAGTGATGAGATATTTTGATAGGGACATGTCTCATCTACTACCTCATCAAATTGGAGCTCAGCATCTATAAAACAGACTGAATTATTACCATCTTCATGTTTTCTAATGTTAGCTGCCTGAATGCTTCAGCTGCAACCATCACTGGAAGTTTTGCTGTTTCGTTTCCTCCATTTATTTGTAACAAGTTGAGGTTGCTCATTAAAAGAGTGAAAACAGGCTGTTATATCTTTCCCCAAGTTTTAGGCAAAGGTGAAAATTGATAAGAGACCCTATGTTTGAGAAAAAGGGTAAATTGTTTCTAGAAACCTAACCTGGTTTCACACCTATTTGCTGATCCCATAGGTAAGTAAGCTGGTGTCTCACTTTTTTCTGTGCTTTTGGGGGATAGTTGACTAATTTCCTGGATGAGACAATAGGCTTACAACAGTTTTATGAGGTTTTGGTACAGCAGCTGTTTTTTGTTGTTGTTTTTTTTTTTTTTTTTTTT
>SSNR01000007.1:4735287-4748910 GCA_006937965.1 Callopanchax toddi | reverse complement strand
TTTTTTTTTTTTTTTTTTTTTTTTTTTTTTTTTGCTTTTGTTTATTTTTGGTTGTTGGTCTTTTAAAATTTAACAATAGAAATGATGAATAAGTATAATGGTTGTGTTCTAGATTTTTTTTCTTTGTAGGTAAAAGACCCATTCTTATGTCAAACTGTCCTTGTAGGTAAGTTAACTTAATGCTTGGTCCAAAATTAACTGAAAACTAATAGAAATAAAATAAAAAGACTTGTGGCATTAAGGTTTTTTGTCATCCATGAGCAATATTCCACACCTGGAATGATTTCCCTAAATGAATAATTTGAGGTTCTTGTTTAATTAGCTAAAAACTACAACATTTTGTAATTATGGCCAATTACCATTTAAGAAAGGCTGACAAAATGGGCTTCACATGGATTTGGAACTTTTGAAAATATGGACCAGAGATCATTGGGAAAATGGGATTAATCAAGAGGAAATAAAACAAATAAAAGTTAATTCAATAAAAATTATAGGATGAAATGTAGAGTTTAACTTTGTCCTTAAAAATTTTCCACAAATTTGCCTGTGACCCAAAATATTTGACTTCTTTTGAAGGTTTTGCAGTTTTGATCTGAATGATTTAGTCAGTTTTGTAGCTAAATTATCTACATCTTTAAAAAAATATCTTCACGTGGCAAACAACTTTGCTTTAAAAGTTATGCTCATCAACATTTATATTGACAGCCTTTATAGCCTCATTATCAATTAATGTAAAGTAATTAATGTTTAGTGAGGCTGCATTATTTCTGTTTGCTTTCTCTACTTGAGATCAAGGTTTTTGAGGGCGTACTCGAGGGACAGCAGCTGCTTTCTGGCAGCCTTCTTCCAGTTCAGGCGTCTCTATCTGAGATGCATTCAGTGACTCTTGCTAAAATTGGGTTATTTCAGATATGTCTACTTTGTCATTTATAAGACAGCAATTTCAAGTTTCACAATATGTATTTTTCCCCACAAAAAGTAGTTTATCTTTGAAGTGCAACAGAGGAGGCAGCTGCAGTTTATTGGGAACCAATCTAGAGAAGATGCTGGGTGAGAAACCTGTCATAAACTCAGAATGTTGAACAGTGGAGCAGAAAAGTAAATAAAGCTTTAGTTTTTGAATAAAGCAAACCAAATTAAAGAAAATCTGCATTATTGTGTCATTTTTATTTGTTTAACTATTCTATTATAAAAAACCTGAGTAATGTTGTGTAGGTTCCTGTAAAGGATCAACGTCTCTTTTCAAACTTCAGTTGTTAAAGAGATTAAAGAAACAAGATGTCTCATGTTAAAGAGTGACTGAAGCCTGGTATTTAACCAACAGATAAAAGACTAGCGTTACAGGAAGACAAATACAGTTTGTTTGTCTAGATGTGTGTTTATTTGCTTTAGTCATTAAAAATGTCATTTCCTCACAGTTATGTTTTTTATTTAAATATTCAAACACATGCAAATATTATGCGTTTATTGTTTTTGTTATGACACTTATTCACATTACTAATTAACTGAAATATAAAAAAATGGTTGTATTTGCGTTGATTGTTTCTTGTTTTTTCTAATTAAATGTCCAAATCAAATGAGAGACTCCTGCATCCTTTCTTCATTCACCATCCTCTAGTCAGCAGGTGACTGGTCTGATTAATATGTCAACTGATTAATCAGTTTACCATGAATCAAAAAGACATCCTAAACTTCCTAAAATGGCTTTTGAAAGGGAGAAATGATTTATAACCTAAATGAATTCTGCATTTTATTGGGAGATTTGATTTATGCTTCCAGCCCGTCTTCTGTGTGTTGATAAAGAGGCAGAACTCATCATTCAGTGAGTTGATAAAGGATTTATGTTATCACAGTGATTTAGGACAAACTAAGATGCCTGTCTAACCTTTATCAAGTAATTCTAAATCCACTAATTGTGACATTTTATGGCAAAATATGTGTTAAAAGTATAATCTAAGACAGGACTTAAATATTCAGTTTGATGGTTTTTAGCTCCAGTTATACAAACATGAATAAAAGCTCATTTCAAAAAAATGTTGCCCCTATTGCACTTATTTTTACAAAAAAAAAAAAGGGGGGGGGTGAAGCACAAAATAGATTTATAGTATTGTGCTAATTTCTGAAATTTTACATGAAAAGAACATAATCTCACTGTTTGCCTAGAAAGGAGGTTGAAATCATATATTAGGGCTATTTAGGGAATTCTAAAATATATTTTAACTTTTTTAGATTAAAGGTGCAACAGACACATGATTTATCATAGTTATATGTCATTAGAAAAGTGATTAAAACAAAGAAATCAATAAGATAGCCACTTGATCAAAGGTTTGTACTGTAACTTTATTCTCTCTCCGTCCCATCCTATTAGCCTCTTCAGGTCCGGACAGAGGACAGTGACCTGCAAGGTTTCATTTAAAGACCCAATCCAAAAGTGTGTTTGTAGTAAACACACACAGAGACAAGCACGCAGGTGTTGTTCTATTTCTTCCACCTTTGCAGACCATTATAAGCTCTCTACAACTTCCAGTTAGCTGTAGTTCTGCTTTGAATTCCACTGCCCCTTTTTCTCTTTACAACAGTAACAACATTATTTTGAGGGTTCAACTTCTTCCTCCTCTAATAGCCGCTGCACTCGCTGTTGTGATGAGAAATAACAGATAGATTTAGTTTATTTATGTTTTTATAAAGACACAATTTGGTAATGAATACAAATGGTGCATTCAATGTGGTAGTTTGTTTACACTGAAATACACTATGCTTACTGCAGTACCTTTTGTAGCCAGTAGGCAAGACTACAGAGAAAATATAGAGCTGCAGGAATGGTTAAAAAACTACAGCATGATGGGGATTCAATTCTCAGCAGTATTAAAGAAACCTATTCTCATATACCAAGTATATCGTTTTACCACTCAACCAAATAATAAAGGTGTTTTCTTTTTTTTTTTTTTTTACAATATCGTATTTCCTGCATTAACTGTAATCTTCATTTCATATTTTCGAATGCAGGAACACGTTTGTGCTCTTTATCTACACAGCAGGTGGATTCACTTGTTTTTGATGTATGATTACAACAGTTGACCTTTTATCTACCGGGATAGCAAACAAATACAAGATGTGGTGATTCAGTGCAGTCTTCTGCTATTAATTAGACTGAAAAAAAAACAGAGTTCTGACTGGGATCAAAAGAAGAGTCTATTAAATGTTAATTAAGAACCATTTGAATCTTCATACCACTCAGCAGAGTTATGTGTTAAGTATAATTGACCTAAAGGGCTGAGGAGGCGCATTAAAAGATTTCATAGATGTTAAGCTCAAAGCTGCACTTTTTAACCATTTAAAGCGGCACTCCGGAGGATTTCATCAGGAGAGCAGTTTTTGAATCTAGCGTCCAAAGGCTCCTCCTCAAAACATCTCGACACGCGCGTCCGGTCGCGTGTGCGCGCGTGCACACGGCGCATATACTTCGGACATGAACTGTACAGCTCAATGTGTAGGGTTTAATCACTCAGAGTTCACAACTCTTATTCCAACAATACTACGAGGGTCTGATGAGCCCTCTCTGTCCCTGCTGCTTCTGATATTATCTCTGTTAACAGAGAGCTGCTGCTGGACTCTGAAGCTGAACTTGACTCGGCCCTGGATGAACTTTCTGACCAAAATAAACGCATAATCCTGTCAAGCCTTGCCATTCTGTGAGGTGAAAGGTTTAAAAATAAAAATAAACCCGTCTTTAGCTGGAGAATGGGTAGGTTTTTAGTACAAATGAGCTGTGAGTCCTCAGTGAACGGCTGAGACGGCAGAGAAACACACGGAGCGTCCTGTACGACAGCGCCCCCTACTGGTACAGGTTTGGTCGATGCGCGTGCATGTTGAGAGAATGCAGAAATTTGAATGTCATTGGCTGAAAAATGTCGGCGGCAAGAAATAATGGAAAGGGGTCTCTAGGAGGAAGGAGGGTCTTCATCAGAATGACAGATGTTGTGGAACTCAACCCATAGATCATAGTTTAGACCTGAAATATCATTTAAAACATTTAGAAAACTTTGATACAGAGAAAAATGCTCCAGAGTGCCGCTTTAACATTAATGGATCTGTGTCAGAGTCAATGAAGTGAAGAGGGGGGGTTCTATCGGCCAGGAAAATTCAGTAGAGTATAGGTCCATGTTATATTTAAGTGTATAAGAATGCAGTAAAAACATCTGAAATACATCTGACAGCTAGAAAGATATTTTGATTATATCCTGAGTGTATTGAAATCAGTATATCCTTTTGTGATTGTTGTGATTTTAGCAGAATTTTGTTAAACTTTCATCAGCTGAATGGTTTATTTACCAGATATATGTATAAAGCCATGGTTTTTCTAACATAAGAACACTGAAGGGTGTGCCCAGACAGATTAAAGGATAATTAAAACTGATCCAAGATGCTCTCAGGCCAAACAGATAAGTACAGCAACGTCACAGCAGTGTGACGTGGCACAATTAACAAGAAAGGAGATTTGAAATGAACAGACATGCATGTTATTTCTCTCTACTCTAAAGATTGTTCTCTCCTGTCATGGTTGGACCTGATTGGATCAACACAACTGAAAAACTAACGGGACCCTAAAGGACTCAGTTAGGAGTGTGCAATATTTTGGATGCAGATCCAGAGACACATTTCTGACATCAGGAGCTGAGTAAAGTTGCAAAGTCTATTCTCTGCAAAATAAGAGAGTCTGTTAATGCATCAAAGGCTTGTTCAGGTTTTTATGGAACATTCAAAAATTATAAGTCTCATGAGAAAAGCTCCACCATCTGTTTGAAGTTGAGTTATACCAACTCTGGACTAAACCAAAACCACCAGACTCCAAATGTATCCACAGGGGGACACCGAGAAACAAACTAATGTTCACCATTACTTTAAATTTAAATCAACATTGGGAGCAAGGGTGGTCTGAGTAATGAGCCTGACAATCTGTGTACCAATGTAGGATGAGAAAATAGGTCAGTCCTTATCTGGGCAAAGGAACTTTATTCAGTGCATCGAATCTAACAGCAGTGAAAACAATTTTGTGAAGAAAAAAGTGTCAAGATTATCACAGATAAGCTCATATCTCTGCAATAGGTTGGGTTTTATTTCATCTTCAGTGCAGGTCAGGGCAGATCAAAACTACAGTATTGAGCAATACCTTTTAGCACAGGTTTTAAGCTTCCTTTTGTCTTTAATTAATTTTAATGTGGGATATTTTATTAGGAATAGAAATTTAAGGCAAACCTTCTAATGTTTACATGACTGGGGGGGCTAGTGACCAAAGACACTACTAAAGATGAAAAGACGTAATTAGTGCTACCAAATACACAACCTCGTTATTTCTCTAAATGCTTTATTAATAACTGGACACCCTTTTACTTTGACTTTATTGAACTAATATGCCATGCATCTGAACTGGGTTAAGGGGGCAACACCTTAAAGCTACAGTCTGGAGAAATTGAGCAAGATTTTTTTCTATCCAACATATCATGGCCCCTCCCAAAACATCCCTTCTCCACCTCCCGCTCCCTCAAACCTAACCTCTACGATTGTGCATGTGCATCACTCCAGTCTCTAATGCATTTTTAGGCAAGTTTTGTTTCCCCAGCTACCTCCTCCAGCTCATCTCTATAGACACAGGGGCATTTCCAGGCATCCAGCAAGAAGGAATCCCTTCCAGATGCCCAAAGCACCTCAGTTAGCTCATTTTGATGAGGAGGAGTGGCAACTTTAAAGTCTGAGCTCCTCAAATATCTAAGTTCCTCACCTGGTCTCTGAGGTTGAGTCCAGCCACTTTGCAGAGAAAGCCCATTTCAGCCATTTGTATTCATGATCTCATTTCTTCCGTTGTTACCCACGACAGCCCATGACCACATGGGGAACATTGGAATGTAGATCAACTGGTAAACACACAACTTCATCTTTCATCTCAGATCTCTCTTCACAGATTGGCACATTGTCCACATCACTGCAGATGCTGCCCCAGTCTTACCATCAATCTCCTGCTCCACTCTACTCTCACTTATGAACAAGAAACCAATATAACTCATCCATCTGGGGCAGTGACTCATTCTCAACGTGGAGCTGGCCATCCATCCTTTTCAGGTAGAGGACCATAGCACTGATCTCCAAGGTTTAAGTTATCAAACAACAGACATATGGCTCTGAAACCATAGGTAATGTGATTATAAACAATTACATCACATCAATGGCCAAATCAGCCACAGTAACACCATCCCACAATGGACTGACTGTTGCTATAACCCATTAAAACATCAACTTCTTTGTTATTGAGAATCCAGAATACAGTGAAACCCTGGCAGCACTTTCTCCACAGAGCCATCTGGGTTATAGAGCCATAACGGCAGCAAAGGGGTGTACCAGAAGTGTTAAATAGGTCAAAACACAAGAAAGTCCAGTTTTCTCTATTGGACTATCCAGCTGTTTCCTATGCTATCTGGCTGCACTACCAAATTATGAGATCCTGGAAGATGAGAAAGGAGGAGGTTGGAGTAGGAGTGTGTGGATGTGGGTGGGATTGTGTGTATCAAGTAAAAAAAAAAGTATGGTTGTGTATCCCTTATGGCCTCCAGCCCTGGATCTTGGAAAGCTTTACATCAGCAGAGCTGGCCAAACTGCCCAGGCTTCATTCATGTAGAGCCAGTGGCATACTGAGCCAAGTACTCCAGCAAATAAATCCACAAGCACACACACACACACACACACATGCACACACACACACACACACACACACACACACACACACATGCACACAAAGAGGGCTGCCCCTGTGCTTTGTAAGTTTTAACACCCAGAGTCGGTATGAGTCTCAGCACTCGTCCTGGGTGCTGATTATAAATTGAGCCTGATGGTGTTTCTGAATACAGGAAAAGTGAAAAAGACTCAGTGGGTGCTTCTTTTCTATTGTTGGATTTGTTTTCTTGGGTTTGAGTAACCATAGACTCAGATGAGATCCCAACTAACAAAAAATGCAAAGTTCTATTTTTTTTAACTATCATGTCACTATAGTAGTGTGAAAACATGCCATCCATGGGAAAGTTCCCAACTCAAAACCTCCGCTGACCAAAAACAACACAAAGGTCAATCTAGCATAAAGAATATTTTGAGAATCACCAGGATTTTGGGGAAAATATTTTAATGTCGCGATTAAAGTGGGACTTGTTTTCAGGAGGTGTGTCAAATTATTGCATTAATTGTGATTCATAAATTACAGCAATATTTAACACGTTACATTTTTCATTCATGTTAATCTCCTTTTTAATCTCTAACTTTACTGTTTCTGCAGGCTTCTGTTGTAGTGGGAGGGGCAAGGTGAGGTGAAGGTTGAGTGACAGATACAAGATGCAGCTAACACTAGCAGCAAAGACACTAGAAATTTAGGGAGCCAAAGCAAAACTCTTCACCAAACTAGACTCGAGGAGAACACCCTGCAGATGAGCAAGTCAGTGACCGACAGGCTGACAGACGTTAGTGCCAAGTGGATAGAGATGAACTGCAGGCCGATGGAAGATGAGGAGTTAACAGAGCCACCAGTGGACTGGCCAATGGAACGGGCCGGTCCGTACTGGACTGATTGTGCGTCCTGTGATATGAGAGGATCGTTCTCATCTGACTTCCTGTTGTGGGGCTAAGGAGTGACCAAACGGTCGTAGATGCTCAGTGACATCAGGCACGACATTTTTTGTTATTATTTCAGTCTTTTGGTCTGCCGCAATAAGGTAGTGAATTTAAATGAAAATACTTCAACGTGAGGGTTTTCTTCCACAATTTATTAAGGGAGACTAAAAATGAGATCAATTAAATTAATTAATTACAGATCATAATTAATAATCTCTCTTTGTGTTATCTCATGAAAATCTAAAGTTACAGCATTAGTTACAAGACATGTGTCCTGATAAATCTGGAGTAAAACTAACTCTATTTCAGTAAAACATCAAACCAACAGTCAGACATGGTGGTGGTAGCGTGATGGTCTGGAGCTGCTTTGATGCTTCAGGACCTGGAGGACATGCTGTAAATGATGGAACCATGAATTCTGTTTTCTACCAAAATCCTGAAGAACAATGTCTGACCTTTGACCTTAAACAGGCCTTTCATGCTGGAAAATCCTCCAACGTGGCTGAATCAAACAATTCTTTAAAGAAGAGTGGGACAAAATCCCTCCACAGTGACGTCAAAGACTCATTATGAGTTAACACATCAAGTGCTGCCAGGAGTGTTTTAGGGGTCAATTACTTTTTCACAAAGGGCCAGGCTGGTTTGGATATCTTTGTTCCCCCTTAATAAAGGTTTGATGTTGAAATGTGTTAGCTGATCTGAAATATTTACAGGAAGTATGACACAAAAAACAGAATAAAACCTCTAAGGGGGCAAGTACACTTTTACAGCCCTGTGAAAATATGTGTCAAAATCAGGGAACGACTTATCAAGTAAATATAAGTCTCTCATTTTCCTCCCTTGTTTCTGTACCTTCCCTTCAAGTTGAAGAAGGAAACTTGTGACAGTTCTTTTTTTAAGTGCCAAGAAGGAATGAAAAACAGCACAGCAAACCAAACTAATAAGACATTTCAACAATGAACACAACATAACAATGTTGTCTTGTGTTGATTGTTTGTTTTGTGTTTCCTTTTATTTCCAGGCTTTGAGCAGTCCCGCCACATGCTGTGCACCCTTCAAAGTCTCCACAATGAAACACAGCTGATAGCTTCTCACACAGAAGATAACATTAGAAACAATCTTGTCGTAAAAAAAGACCCAACGCGCTCGAGTGTGTCCAGCAAGACTCCGAGCATCTGCTGCCTCGGACAAATTAAATGTGGAGTAATTAAGAGCGGAGTTGTCTTGTCTCAGCAGCCATGGTATTACTCTGACACCCGAAGGTGTGGCGCAGCGTGGAGACGCGCTCATTAAATTAATGAAACAAAGGCTGTGCACGTGCGCGCATAGAGCCAAGAACAGAAAGGACTCTGACTTTAAGCAGTGGGCATAAAGAAAGCGTCATTACCTCGGAACAGGAAGGCTTTGCTGCCGTTGTGAAGACCTGCCACTTGGGTAATTCCGTAGGTGGCATTTGCCAGGTCAAGTTCACTGATGATATCGATCTGGTAATCCTGATCTGATCCTAAACCAAAACCTGGACAGGAAAGGTGAGGGTTAGATGTGGACTGATTCTACTGAGAACACAGAACATTTACTGGGTTTAGAAAATGTTATTAATCATTTAAAGCACATATGGGGATTGTGAGAGCTTTTTGTGGATGAAACTGCGCAGCCGTGTCGCAGCCATCACCTGTGCTCTGCACGGACACGTTAAAGTTGCGGGTAGAAGGTGTCATGTATCTCATCAGCTCCGTGGCTCTCTTTTTAAAGTGCAAACTAAAAGAATGATCGCTAAATTGCGCCGTAGTGCAATCAATTCCAACTTGCTTTACGCGCAAACTGAGGAGCACAAAATAGCTTAAGTTTTAGTAACAAAAACAAAAGAAGAAGACTCTTTTCAGACACGCATCCTCTACGGTTTGTGCTCACCTGGCTTGGTGAAAAAGACAAACGACAACAGAACCACGTAAATATCCATTTGTGTTGTGAGTTGCGCTGTGGAGGAGTCCGTGAGTCGCGCGCTCCGCTGCGTGTCCACACCAAGCAGCTCTGGTCCGTCTGGCTCTGAGCGCCGCTCACACCTCGTCTGGGTGTAGAGGAACGGAGGAATGGTCCACAGCGCGAGCGGAGGGGGTTCCGTGACTGCAGAGCAGGATCAGCTCACTGAGTCTGAGCGCCTCCAGGCTGTCTCTGCTGACTGCAGGTCCTCCACATCCCCGCGATTTGTCCGAATAGAGAAAATCAGAACTCTAAACGGGAATGTTCACTGCAATTTTAACCGTCAACCTGCAAAATTCACCTCCCCCCGACAGAACAGAAACTTCCACTTTTAGAGGTGAGAAAGAGGTTTTTTAAAGACAGCTCATTGAGTGATATGTGTTGCTCTTACTCATCATAATAGAAACTAATCAAAATGTTTGTCCTTATTTTTATCAGCTGCATGCTGCTGATAAGATCAGCCTGCAGAATATAAGCCAGCCTGCTCTGAGTGAAGATATTATTTAATGGCACATTTCTCCTCTCAGCTCATATCGGCCACTTTTCCTTTCACCTCATCCTGGTCTGAGAAAAACCCTGGGATTTTTAAGCTGTGCTGCTTCCGTCCTCTTCCCCCCACAGGTAGCCTGTCCTTATAATCATACCCTTCTCCTCTCTGCCACTAATTTGTGTATTTTCTCAGGTTGTCTGGGTTTCCTGCATCCATACAAGCAAGGAGGAATAAAATGTGTCTGCTTATAGTGATTATGGCAGTTACACAATGTGCACCGCCTGCTCCACCTGTGAAAGTGTGTTTTACACCAGGGATGGTGTAATGTCTGCTTCGGGATGCAGGTCACTGCACTAGACTCTCAAATGAGACTGTAAACAACAGCAGCATTCACCAACAGGCTCATCCACTGATCCAGAACCAGAACATCTTGGAGAAAAATTAACTAATTATGTGAAATTAGAGTTTCCTGAAAAGGAGAGAAATGGGAGTTTTTAGTGTTCCGGTCAGTTAAAATATGCAGAAAAATCTGAAGAAAACACCTTAATTTTTTTACTTGAAATTTTATGACTTAAAGTTACCATTAGAGTAAAATACATTAGAAAAATCAAACATACTGCTTTGATTTCTATGGATGCTGTCACACAATGGGTGCAAGGACTGTCTTGGGGTCAAATTCAACTAATTTTTCAACAGGTAAAAGTCACAGGAGTCAGTGACTGACACACACACACACACACACACACTCACACACTCACACACACAGAGAGAGAGAGCTGTTTGATAATCTTAGTCAGAACCTTTTCTTTTCTTGTACAGGTGCATCACCACCTGTACATGACCCCAGACACAACTCCCAAAAATTAAAGTTCAAACACTTTCAGACCCCCTCACCAAGTCATTGTTGAGAAATCCTTCTATTATCAGAGTATCTAAATGTGCTCTAGATAACAGAACCCTCAGTGCTTTCTGTGCTGAGGCCATTAGTGCACGTTCCACTGCAGAAGAGGCCTTAGAGTTGTGGTTACTGTTTCATGCTAGGTGCTCTTGATTTGGATGATGATGAGGCATCTGAAGCATGGGCGTAGTCCCCACCAATACCCAGCTATCACTGAAATGTCCCCACTAATAATTCGATCCAAGGATGCAGAAGTAGTGCTGTATCCCCATTCCCCACAAATAATATGTGCAGCCCAGCGGACTGACGTGCTTACCATCCTGCTGAATACACTTCACTTCATTAGCTAGCTGTTTTCAAAAATTTCTGCCTTGGTTTATAATGAGCTTGTGTAAAAAATTAAAGTGCCTGTGACTCCATATTTAAATCACTTTATATTAAACAGGTGTAATCTTTGATGCCTCTAGATCAGCGTTGCACCATTAAAACTCAAAATACGCTGTAATTATTTCCTAACAAGCAACTCAGATCAGAAGAAAGCGCCGCCTTCCGGTTCTGCTGGGTTTCTCCTTATTTGGCAGCCTGACACTTCTGCTGCAGCAGGGGGCAGTGTTGTCACGTGAAAGAGAAACGAAACTGAAACTAAACACTACACGGTCTATGGGCAATGGCGGCGGCACTGCCTCGCTCCAGTTGTCGTGAACGTGCATGTGGGAGGAGAATTTACCATATAAGCAAGTCCGGATCACTATGACCTCATAGCGGGCTGGAGTGAAAAAAACTGTTTGAAACCTGGGTCTGAAATCTGGAAGAGCTTCTCACTGGCTGTACTAGGAGACAGATGGACGCCGTTTTTTGCTCTTTCTGGCAGGTTTAAGGTGAGAACTCAACGTTGCAACATGATAGATAAGTCAGAAAACATGGAAACCGATGTCATGGGACCTTTAAGGTATTCTAACATATCCTAAGTATGCTTAAATAATGGTTTTATGTTAGAGATGGTGTTCTTTAATTTAGTGTTTATTTTTCAAGGTTTTTAAAGCACTGTAAATAATGCTTGTTGTAGTTACACCCTATTGCCACAAGAGGGCGACAGATACCAAGGTTTTTCAACTAAAAGCACTGTAAATAATGCTTGTTGTAGTTACACCCTATTGCCACAAGAGGGCGACAGATACCAAGGTTTTTCCAACTAAAAGCACTGTGAATAATGCTTGTTATAATGGGCTTGTTCGAGATGAACTGCGCCTCGCCTGGAGAACAGACGAGAGCAGGCGGACGCAGTAGGGGGCGCGACCAAAAGTCTGCTTTTAAGTCGGACAGATTTTCCTAAATGTAGCTCGTAGGTGATGATAAGGCTGAAGATATCGCGTTAATGTCCGTAATAGCAGATGACTTTCCTTTTTTTCCAAAATCTTTATTTGAAGTTCAAAGTATTTCAAAACAAATTCAAGAGTGAACAATATAAATTATCAACACTAAAGTAACAAAATAATAGACATCTATCCAGAGAGATCATATCAAAGAAAATAAACAAGATGATGCTCTGTACTAAATGATCTGATTATAAAAATCAGACAGTAGTTTTATTAGAACTTTATAGAAAATGGAAACAGTCCCTACTGAAAACTCTTTGAAACAAATCACATTTCTCACTGTGGCCTTTATAGTTGACATCATCAACGTGGCATGTATTTACAATATATAAAAAATAACATTTCGCATTCTGCCACAGGATGTTTGGATCAAAACGTGAACTAATCAGATCTGAGATCAGGTGAGAGCCAGGCGTTTCCCATCATGCTCTCGGTTTTGCAGCCGGTGGAGAGCAACTGCAGCGCCTTGCTCCAAAATCTGCGTCCGCCTTGATCTCACGAAGTTATCGTTGCCCACGTAGGCATGACATCAGAGCAAGTCGGCGTCAAGTCGGACAGAAATCTAACCGGCATGCACTGGGCGCCGATCACCGGTGATCGAATCTGCGCAGAACTGGCTCATCTCGAACGCACCTATAGTCACAGAACCGCCACAAGAGGGTGAGTGTTTGTCAGCAGAAACCAAAGACCAAAAAGTCACAAGATAGTTCACTGCTTTGTACTACCATTCCTGTTGAATATACTTCACTTCATTAGCTAGCTGTTTTCAAACATTACTCCCCTGATTTATGAGTTTCTTTAAAAACTACAGTATTTTAACATACCCTAAGTACTGCTGAATAATGGTTTTACATTAAAAAATGTTCTTTAAATTAATGTTTTTTAGGGTTTTTAAGCTAAAAGCACTGTAAAAATGTTTGTTGTAATTTAACTTATAGCTACCAAGGTTTTTCAACTAAATGCGCTCTAAATAATGCTTGTTGTAATGTCAAAAAAACGCCATAAGAGGGTGAGTGTGTGTCAGCAGAAACAGAAACCAAAGACCAAGAGGTCACAAGATAGTTCACTGCTTTGTACTACCTGTGCTGCTGTGCATGGACCTGTGTCCAGGGGAAGGAGGCGTACATGTCTGGATCGACCGGTGCGAGTCACCCTGCACAGAGCCGCTTAAACCTACGGCACCTGAGTCTGGGTGGACCATCCGCCATTTTTCTGGTGATATTAACTTT
>SSNR01000007.1:4665080-4722007 GCA_006937965.1 Callopanchax toddi | reverse complement strand
CTGTTGTATCTTTTCTTCCTGTTTTGTTTGTTTGTTTGTTTGTGCTTTATTTACAGGTCTAGAAGTGGACTCTTCACGTCTCTTGTTCTCTTCTTTTTCTGTTTACTTTCTCCCCCATCCCTCTTTCTGTACCCTTCCCTTCACTTTCAGGCTCCGTGTCCAATCAACCATAAAAACATTCTAATAAAGATTTTGGGGGTTATATTTAAACAAAAATCAGGAGGAGTTTTATAGCAGTGGCTGTAACCTCTCACCTGAAACAGCAACACTGTTGGGCTTGTTTTTGGCACTCAGACATTATTCTGTTTGCTCCACAGCCGGACAGGACACGGGGTTAAAAAAATAAATAAATAAAAAAAAAAGAAAAAAAAGAAGTGTACTGAGAAACAAGATCAAAAGAAACGTTCAAGCTGTTTCGCCTGGCTCATTAAGGTCACCATGGTAACCGCACACCTGTGTCTCACTCCCTCGCAGCAAAGGTAATGAGAGGCAGACTAAAAAGTAAGATTGGGAGAAGACAAAAAAAAACATGAACTGTGAGAACAGAAGGTTCTATTGGTCACACGTGAACTTTTATGACCCTACAGTGTTTGATGTGATTGACAAGTTAAAAAGATTATTCACTTCCGGTTTTAAAGGGAATAATTTGAACTATAAAATAACTGAGTCAACGGAGGCATGGGTGTGCGCTCGGAGGATTCAGGAGAAAACTATTAGTCCTACAAACAGTGGGTGAAAGAAGATAAAAACATCAATGATTTGATGAATTAGCTGTTTTTATACTAAAAACATGGAAAAAAGATGAGTTTGCAAAATTTCAGTTCAAAAGTTAGTGTGACATTATCAACTAGTTGAACATTTGGTGGAAAGATAATACAATTCAAACTGTGACTGTATTCAAACCATTAAGAATATCAAACAGCTCAGTCATAAAGGCCAACTTTCTGACCCATTTACACCCTGAGTGATGTGGTCTGTCTGAGTTATAGAGCTCTAAAGGAGGTAGGGATTTATCATCTGTCCTATTGTTGTTTATTGGGACATTTCTCTGATTTTTGCTAATTTTGTCATAACATTACCACTACCTATATTCATAGCACACTATTCCAATTAAAATGCACATTCTGATTATTTGCATGTTGTTAAAGCTGAACACAAAAAGGGCAGAATTGCAAAGAGAATAGCAATAAAGTTGTTTCACGTTTTATCTCAAATGAACAAACCTAGTTGTTTACCTAAAACAAGGGCCTTCAATAGGAATGTTGATTATCTATGTGGAAGTCACCGCTGTGTGTAGGCCTTATGCAGTCTACGTGTATACGTAAATATCGGTGTGTTGGTGTGAACATCTTTTCGTGTGCATGTGAAGCCGAAGTCGTCATTGAACGTGACAGGTCATTCCAGCCAGGTCGGCAAGGCCGGACAAAGGAAGCCCATTTGCATCCCATTAGAGAAGCAGGTTAGCAGATGTGTGAGAACCCACCACGCAAGAACATCCTCACCCACTCGCACACACGCTTCCTGACAGCCCCCATTATTTGCTGCAAAAGCGGGATCTGCATCTCAATACTTGTATAGGAAACTATGCTGATCTGCCTGATCCTGGGTTGGCACTTCTTGCATGTTTTTGTTCAAGCTTGTCCCACCCATTTCCTATTTTTCACGACTTCTTAATATTCAGCCTTTTTGGTTGCAGAAAACTTTTTTCTCTAAGGTGCCATATAATGCTGGTTGTAAAATTGTAAGATTATCTCAGCTGATATAGCCCATTTAGTTGTTTATGTGACTTTGTGTTCCCTGTCTTCTTGGCTCTCGCCATTCAGTCTAATTGCTGTGGTGTCTCTGTCAGACCTGGTTATTTCCAATGTGGTGTCCTGGTTTCCTGTGGGGACTGAATCAGCATGAGATTCTACAAACGAGAAGAAATATCAGATGGATAAATCAATGCAGGTCTCGGCTGTCAGGGTTGGATGGATAAATGTATGGATCTGTGTGTGTGCTGATTGGTGGGCTTATTGATTGGATTATGGATGTATACCGGCAATGTGATAACATTTCAGTTGGTTTTATTGGTCATTACTGTGATACTGTTATGTGTTGTATATTTTGGAAGAAACTACTATATATTTTCAGCCATGATCTGAAACTCTCCACAGTGGTGGTTATTTTCTAAAAAAAGTTCTTCAAGTCCATAAAAAAAGCAATAACATTTTAAATGGTCTGTTAAATCCCATCGCCTCTGATTTAAAATCTCAAAACCATAATTTCCTGAGTCATGAAGGACGAGCTAATTAAATGGAGGCACAATTACAAACATAGCAGCAATAAAAGAGAAGCAGATGGGTGAATCACAAAGGTCTTCAAGTCTGGGAGGTTCACTGATAGTAAGAGTGGACAGATGAATGTGTTGATAGTGAAAGATGGGGAGATAGATGGTGGGAAAGTAGAGTTATGTGCACGGAGGGTGGAGGGGCGGACAGAAGACAGAAGGCCCGTGCTACTCCCACAGGACTGATGAGCTCCCTGAGGGTCCATGCAGTGTGTAGGTCAGCCCTAGGGGGTGGGTGTGGGTCGACCCAAGGGTGCAGAGGAGAATGTGTGGGCTTGGCCTCAGGTTGGCCGTACATAAGAGGTACACCACCCTTCAGTTCGTTATTTACTACCTTCAGTGCTGCTACAGATGGCATTCTGTCAAGGTTGGAGGCTGAGGCCATGTGAGATGATGTTAAAGTGCTAGTGCTTCCTAAAAGTCAAGCAGTCAGCTAACCAGAGAGGATGAAAATAGAAAATGCCTTAAAAAAGGAGCAAATTATGAAAGTTGCACAAGAAAAAGAAAGTTGGGGAAAAGCTGACCAGTGACAGTCCTGCTCTGACTGGAGTCAAGTGTTCTCTCAGATGGCTGCCTCTCGCTGTGGAAATAGTCTGGACCCAGCCGACATGCTGACCTCTGATTGATTAAGAGGCCATTTCTGGTGCTCGGCAGGTCTGGGGTACCATTTGTCACCTGACTGCAGAGTCCTGTTGAAATGCTTCACGTCATTCAGTCTACATGCAGATATTTTCTCTAAATCCTGAACTTTCCATGATCCGCCGGGGCCACCCATGTCAAAAATATGCTCAGTTACTGCTGCTCTCGTTTATTGGGATTAGCATCAAAAGCCCCGCTATACTACAGAGAAATATACAAACATCTTCTCTGCACCTGACAACATTTTTCTGTTTAAATATTAACTGGGGTTGGTTTTTATGACTGCAAAGGTAAACAAATTATACGTCACCGTTGTATCCCTTGTATAGGTTAAACACTGTGCTGATTGAAGCTTTTAGAAGAAACAGAACTTGACCTGTTGGAGACATAAATCTTTCTCTTATAATATTTGAAGTAGGAACCCGCCTGCAGCAAATCAGCAAATACATTAATACAACATTCAAAAACTGAGTTCAGCTACTTTATATTCTTCAAACAATACATGAACATTCCCAAGAAATATTTAATCAGAAAATCCACACAATGACAAGAATACCTAAACTTTTATATCTGCAAAAATGTGACTTTTTCCTCACAGATAAAGTATTTCTAATGAGATGAAGGTCATTTACAGACTGCTGACGTCCACATACTGTAAGTCAGCAGTCTCTTGACTTAGCATGTTGACATACGATATTTGGACTTTTGTACGTCCCACTGTATGACCAGACTTAATTAGTCTTTGTCTCTGACCAAAAAAACAAGTATTTATTAAACAAAATCCTTTTCTAATCAAAGTGCTCCCTAGTAGAAATTAGGATGCTAATGAAAAAGATACATTTTTTCTTCAAACCTTCAAACACACTCAGACATTTTACAGCAGTTTCAGCCTGGCAGACCTTAGACACACACTAGCTGTCAGTTAATCTGATGAATTTTCACCCCGTGCTTCCTGCAGCATCTCCCACGAGATGGATTGGCTTGATGGAGTCTTCCTCATACGGTCAACCTGCTCCCACATCAGCTCAACAAGATTCAGATCCTGAGACTGTGCTGGTTGCTCATCACAGTCAGAATCCTGACTGACTCCTTTTTTTTAAATGTCGCATTTTGGAGGTGTGTGCTGGGTCATCATCCTGTGTAGGATTAAACTGGCTCCGACTAAATGCTGCTCATAGGGTTTAGATATCTTGTGTTAGTCTTCTTTCCACTCTATACAAATGTAATTTTTAACACTTCCAAAAGCCCACAGATCATCACTCTGCAACACAAAAACAGAAAGGTTTTTTAATGATCAGTCAGTCTTATAAAATAGATGACATTGGATCACTGATTATCGCTGTGCCTTACACCCTGGACCTTAAATTAAATAAATATACTGAAAATAACCTAAAAAGAAATGAAGGAAAGAAGAAAAGAGTGTGTAACACTCCCATCTGATAATGGTTTTACACATCACGTAGTTTTAAGTTACTAATATAACACGGTCAACTCTACGTGGGCTGGTGGAACAAGGAAACAACTAGTCATCACTTTACCAGACTACAATCTGTGCTAGTCACAACTGACATCACAGTTCTAGCAGCACCAACCCTCAAGGCACTCTGCTGAGGGACATGTCCTCTTTAAGGTATAAAATTTTAACACCTTTCTAAAAAATCTGTCAAAATTCTCCCTTTCCTACACAATAAATCCATAGAGCAGCCTGAGCTCTAGTGTATTAGTAATGTGTATGTCTACTAAGAGAAAAATAGAGCAGAAATGGAAAGATTTTACTCTCGCTTTGAGTTAACGGTTCATAACCTTTTCCAAGTTGTAATGGCTCTGTAGATGAGCAGTGAGCCACAGACTGTACAACTGATAACAGTCATGTTGAATTAACTTCATCCACTGCATTTATAGAAAATTCTTCTTTACCAAAGGTCAGACGGAGCAGGCAAGGTTCACAGCCAACAGTTTAATACTCTGACCGGAGGTGGAACTGAAACATATATCTCTAATTTACAAAGAAATAACCTCTGCTCTCTTTTCTAACATTGCTTTTTTTAGCTATAAGATTATAATAAAAGGAATAGGGAAAAAAAGGCAAATCTGTTTTGTCGTAACGTGTTTTCCGCTCTACATTTAGGGGAATTACAACCCGCCTTGATATTGCAACCCTGATGACTGCCACATTTACTCCAGGAAATGCATAGAAAGGTATGAAATAAATTCCGATATAATGTAATTGTGTTTATGTGAATTTTTTTGTGGGGAAAATGAGAATGCAAATCATATTCATAGCCGGTGCAGAGGGCAATTTGCTGCCTCCGATAAGCTGGAGCTATATCAGTGAAATGCGGATGATTGAGTGGCACACATGACATTTTTGACTCATTATTTATTGATCCCACATCATTTCCCATCTAAATGTTTTAATCTGCTCGCCCATCGAAGCACTCACGTGCTATATGAAGTGCTCCTGAACTTTAGCCGGCGACACGGTTACCTCCATTTCGCATGTATAAAATGAGCGATGAGGTGCTGGTAATGCAGTGCCACCTCGACACCATTAAGACTGTGTTTCAGCCAATTAAGATGGCCCATGCCTAACACTGACATTCATTCTATGTAGGAGGAAACCCAACGTTCAGGGGCAAAAGTTTTATTACTTCTGATAATGATAATAAATGCCTCCGCCTACACACTATGCCCTTCATTACAGCATTGATCTCCTAACATCTCAGTGAAAATCCATCACTGTAGCCCCGTTAATGAATGCTCCAAACGTAGCAGTGAACCATTCAGATGATCCAACACCTCCTCGTGTTCTCAGTTAATGAAGTTAACGAGAAGTTAACATTTCTGAGAGGAGAGGATGTGACTTTATTTTGAGGTGAGAAATTGAAGCTAGACTTTGCAGACTGAGATTAAAATGGGAACAAATAAAAAAATGGAGCTACAGAAGTTGAAGGAATCTGTTCACATGTCTAATCTGGCTGGGAATCACACACAGACAGGTGCGGTGTGTGTTACTGACTGTACAGTGAGCAGCTGTGTGTGTGCATGGGGGGGACTGTTGGATTGTGTGACCTTACCACCAGACTCACATATACAGAGGGCAGCTGCAAGGTGCCAACCCAAAACTCCAAAGCCAACTGCACACACCCACACAGCAAAATCTGTCAGATTCAGCTGTCTCTTCTTCTACTGCTGAATATCTGAACATCGAGAAACATCCTGCCTTTGTAACTGCTCTGTCACAACACAAACCATCCACCCTAAAAACGGCCAAAGGGAGCACTTAATGTCAACTGCTGACCTAAATATTTACCTTCTTATCCAACCCCAGAACCAGTCATGAGACCCCGACCCCGTCCCACCTCCCATTCTTGCTGTCACTCACCGGTTAAGTCCTCCTTGGTGCTTTGGGACTATCTGGGATTTGAGGGAAAAGCTTTTTATCCCAGACTTTCTCTACAGGCTGGGGTTAGCAAATGTCTCATGTCAGCAAAACACCATAAATGCTGCAAATGGCATATTCTCAGCCTGCCAAAGGTGAAAACAAACTTTCCTTCTTTTATGTAAAAGCAAACAAATGATGTATGTTTTATGAGCTAAATGAAGCATTGGAGGAGCTGTGAAACAAACATTTACTTACAGGATGACAGAGCTGTTTACAATCTGTTTTTTAAGGATACACTCACATCTTTGCAAGTATTTCTTGTGTGGGTGCAATCAGGACTCGTGCTGTTGGGATGCGATGCTACATGCTGATTAACCCTTAGGTGGATTTTAAAGGCTAATCTCTGGGAATTAAGATCCGAGATCTCAGGAATGCCGTAGGCTTCTATATCCAGACCAGGTGTCCTCGCATACTCCGCATGGGGGGGTTGGAGGTGGAGTGTGTGTTTGTTAATGTCTTTGTGCAAATGACAGGAATGGCCTTGCCTGCATGACAAAAGCAAATGGTGGGTTTTACGAGGGGGGACCAGTATGCTGGAATTCACTGGACCATCCACAGCTCTTATTACATTTAATTCAACTGTTCATATGAATGCATATACTTGTAGCAGCAAGAGCAAATGCTTCTGCACACACCCACTTCATGCACAAATCCTCTACATGGACTTTGCACTGTTTCAGCTTCATTTATCATTTATTTCTCTTTTCCAGACCCAGCATGCACAGACAGAATCAGGTGAAATTGTGAAATATGGAATGATGGGAAAACAGTTTCACCATTGCCAAGAAAATCATTCAGTTCTCCTTTGTTTTACTGCTCCTTGATGTTTCTGGCGCTAATCCCGATCTTTGTCCAGTTGGTTGTGACAAAACCTCTTGGCTCAAGTGTGACAAGGGGGGGATAGCGCCAATGTCACCTGCCACTTTAACGAGGGTGGTGTAAGGATAGGCAGCAGGAACGGGAGCAGCTGGAGAAGGTAATCTCTCCAGGTCAACCATCAAACAAGCTGAAGCAGGCCCCGCTTACTTCAGTCTAATTAACACACACCAACAGGGAAATCTTTTCTACTTAGACCCACGCACCAACAAGACGTTTTAGGGTTAATACTTTACTGGCTCCACATTAAGAAGTTTTCACCAGCTTCAACATGCTTCAGCTTCTCTGTCGCTTCTCCTCAGGGTGAAGAAACAGATGAAACATTTGATAAAGTAGGATGGCAAATCCCACAAGTTCTTCCCATGAAATTTCTTTGTGTTAAAAAAAAACACTGTTTGTGACAGACTGAATTCTTTCATGGATCACGTTGCATCAGCTATACAGATTAGAGTCATGTTTGTAAAAATAAACTGAAAAGTAGTTCCTTAGAAAAACAGTCATTCTGAATGACAGGGGCTAATAACACAAAAAGAACACAAAAGAACCCCCCACCCAAAAGCAGCAGTACAACCAAACGTTCCTTCATGAGAACTTTTATTAACTCCTTTAGTTGCTGCTCTTCAGGAACCCTTAAGTGTAAAAATTCACATTTTATTTCTCACGTTTCCTGCTTCCAACAACCCTCCTCTGTTACTGGCGTTTTCAAAAGGTGCACAAATATTCTTGATGGGAACTCAGCCAATCAGAGAAGCCAAGGCACTGGTTCCATGCCTGTGGGGCTTTCAGGGCAAGTCACAAGCATGAACTCATTGTTTCTCATCTTCCTGCTGTTTGTTTTGAAGTTTCCAGCAGTGTTGTGAATGCCGTTCAACGCAACACATAAAACTACAATCGCAGCTTTCAACTCGATTTATGAATTTTGTTTGCAACTTAATTTGTAAATGTTGCTGATGGTATTGATGCACTCAGCTAGAGTTAGTAGATGCAGCTTAAAAAGTTGTGCATAAATCTTGTGTTGTTTATAAATGTTCTCTCCTTACAGGTTCTCGCTGTTCCCCATTAGGTAAAAGCAAACATAAACGCTCAGTTTTGAATGGTGTTAAGAACACTGATAGTGGTTTTCCATAACATGTAATTATAGTCATTTCCCACCTTTGTAGCATGTAACTGATACTAACATTTTTGTTGTTACTGTTTAGGTTCCAAGCAAGGCAAGCCTTTATTCTGCTGGTACTTTGCACGTCAAGTAAACAATCTGCTGTAAAGAGAGCTGTGCTGAACTGTGTCAAACTGTTCTGTCCCATGTAATTCAAAAACAAATAACTTTAACAATATTGCTTTCAAGTTAAAGTGGAGGGTGGTCTGAATAGGGATTCTTTGGGAAATAGTTAGGGCTGATCAGGGCTCAGCAATAACCAGTGTATTGCTGTTGTCTTAAAATAGCTCCAACCTACAAAGTTTCACAGCAGTTCATGCAACTTTAGATTATAAACTTTTACGCTGTTTATGTGTGGATTTCTGACTGATCGTTCCAAGAAATTACAAATGGCAAAATAAAGAAAATGCCTGCATATAAACACTAGAAGTAATTGGATTTCACTTTTGACCAGACTTACTTTTTAATAACACCACAAACTGGCTCTGCTGCACTGCAACACTAAATCTGAGACTTCCACTGTGAGCATCACACACTAGGAGGAATGTAAAACACACAAACACTCGGAGGCAGTTGTGTGCTGTGTTGGGTTGTGTTGTGACGGGACGGAGTTGTTGCAGTTCTGACGTCTGATTTCTCACACACTCCTCCACAGCAGCACTCAGTGATTTCTCTTCCCCCTCCCACACAGACCTTTCTTCCAGTGCGTCTCTTGCTCAATGGCGGTGGGAGGGGGGTGTTGGAGGCGTGATGGTATCAGGTGTCATTTGGAAAAAAAAGCAGTTGTCAGAGCTGCCTGAAAATGGAGCATGACTTTATTCAGTCTAAATTGTATCCTAGTGAAAACAGTGTCCTCTCAGTGCCCTTCCTGCAGTGGAGTGGCCATTTCTGTGCAGCCTTTAGAGTCAGTTTAATGGAACTCTATTAAGTGCTCTGTTTTTATGGGATTGATTTGTCCTTCCTGTTGCGCCAAATGAATATTTCTATAGATTTCTGGGTTCCTGCAGAATGCCACTGCTGAATAAAAACATGATGTTTTGTCTCCCACTGGTAGATTAGAAGCTAATTTTTCTGGTATTTGAATTAAGCAGCCCCACAAAAAATAAATGTCTTGCACAATTCACCTTAACTTGAGCTGTTTTTTTTTTCTTTTCAATTAGCCTTCAAACAGAGAGGAGCATGTTAGCTTGCACATTCAGCTGGTTGGGATTAAAGCAGAGGAAGCTGAGTGAACACACAGGGGTTTTGGAGCCACAACAACAGAGCTGGACTTGACCTATGGCCTGCATGGCCATTCATCTGTTGATAACATCAGCCAGTTCCATAAGATGGCTCTGCAATCTGTACAGGCAATTAAGTGCACTCCAGACAGACCGAAAGACTGAGAAACGGACTCCTTACGGACAAGAAAATCCCTGTCTTTGACAATACGCACTCTACGAAATCATTTAACTTTAGATTGTGATGACTAGAAAGTATCAGGGTATATGATAATTAATGGCTTCCATTAGAGGGAAAGCCCTTCCTCTGCACTTTTCTTGCTGGATGGAGTGAAGTAGCTTAGTTTGGTGTTTCTGTCTTATACAGACATGTGGTCTCCTGCATGCTAAAAACCAACCACAGTCTCACTTTCCTTCATGGTTCCCATACCTCATCTAAAATCAGCTCTTTAGGTAAACCCAAAACTAGATTTTTTCAAGTCCTGATTTGAAGTTGAGATATTTAAAATTACACTATGACATGAATCTTCCATTGACAAAGTGTGATCATCAGTTGTTGCTCAGAGAATTTGAACTTTTTTTGGTGAACAAGTGCAGTGTGTTTTTGTTATGATAGTTTTGTTTAGTGGACGTCAGAAATCAACATATGGCCTGATGGTGTTTTTCCTGAAAGATTGACCACAATACCAAATGTAACACATTACAATAGTTACAGTAACTATAAAATATCTTTTTGATAAAAAAAACCCTTTAATTTGTGAGTTTTTTGTTGCTGCTAACATTGCAACCATAACAGTTCAGCTCAGGGGTTCTCCAGCCTGAAATTTAAAGATCCAAATCAATTATTTAATTTTTTGTTTACAATTTAAAGCTGTGCTCTGCAGTTTTGTCAGACGGCACCATCTATAGGCGGAAAAACGTATTGCTGCTTAAACCGTCCCGCCTACTTTATAGCTGAATTGGAAACGCTCACCTATCACTTTTTATGCCACAACATATACAGTGCCTTTCATACATTCAGATCACAGTCAATTTGTTCAATTAGAATCCTTCAAGTCAATGTTTATACTGTCACTTCCGGTGTTCCCCAAGGTTCTGTCCTGCGTCCTATTCTTTTGATCAGTCACCTCCTTCCATTAGACAAAATCTTCTGTAAATTTCATATTAATTTTCACTGCTATGCAGAAGACACCCAGCCATACTTTCCCACCAATCCCTCCTCCTTTCTTCCTCCTACCTGTCTCTCTGAATGTCCTAATGAATTAAAAACATGGTTCTCAAACAATTTTCTTCAACTGAAGAGTGATAAAACAGAGATTCTTCTCATTGGTTCCTTTAGCTAAAGCTGACAGTATACCTCCTTTACTCCTGACAACTTCTTCGTTAGTCCATCACCTCAGGTCAAGAGTTGGGTGTCATCCTTGATGGTACATTATCATTTCAGTCCCTATCAGTAAAATGACTTTGGCTGCTTATTTCCATCTATGTAACATTCACGGTCTCCGTCCGTCCCTCGCACCTCACAGTGCTGCCGTTCTTGTTCACACTCTGGTCACGTCTCGCAGTGAAATACTGTAATTCACTACGTTTTAGTCTCCCTCAGAAAACTATTACTGTAACAAACTTGGGTTAATTTTTTGATTGTTGTTTATTGATTTATTTTTAGGTGATTTTATAATATATCAATTTTTGTTATTTGTGTTTGTTTTTTAATCTTGCTGTGATTTACCTTGTTTTATTGTTTTATTGTAAGATAATCTTGAGTGTCATGAAAGACGCCTATAAATAAAATGCATTATTAATATTGTCAATATTATACAAGAATAAATATATCAAATAAACTTAGTTTAAAGTGCAAATAAAGACTGTAAAATCAAAAATGATTGAGAGGAAGATACACATACCCTGAGACAATTAAAGTACAGCAGCCCAGTCTGAGAAATGGCTCTGTCTTCCTTCAATGAGCTGCCTAAACCTCAGTACAAAAGGTGCCATCAGACAAGTAATCAGGGTATTAATGACCAGAATGACTGTGCTTTGAGTCACAGCAATGTTTTGACTCCAGCTGTCTCAGCAAATTTGACAAATTAATAGGACTGGTGCTGAAATGTCCAACTAAATGTCTTTGTTCACTGTAAACTCTGTTTTGTAAGTTTTGCTTTCTTTACTTTTCACATCTTGTTAATGCCATGACAAGATAGATAGATAGATAGACCTTTACATCCTGTAACATCTCCTCCACTGCGTCTCTGATAATGTTCCCCACAGAGGATGCTGGTCTCACTCTCTTGTATCTGCAGGACTTTGCAAATGCCTTTTAGCCCTTAGCTACCTTACTAAATTAATATTAAGATAACTGAAGCGCATAGCATTAACATACATCAGTGAACTTTTACATCCTCACACCCCCAGCAGGTCCCTGAGGTCTGGTGATCAGAGCCTACAGGTTATGCAGCGTGCCAGGCTAAAGACTAAAGGAGACAGAACATTTTCTGCTGTGGCCTCCAGACTCTGAAACAATCTCCTCCTGAGATCAGTTGACTCAGTGGTCTCTTTTAAAAACCAACTAAAAAACAGCTTTCCAAACTGGTTTTTACATGAACTCCTGTTTCATTAGTTATTTACTCTGTACTTTCTTTTCCTGCTTGTATTTTTTTTGTCATTTCTCTGTGTATTTCTGTCTCACTCGCACCTTGTGATTTATATCTTGAAAGGCATAATTAAGAAAGCCTTACTTACTTATTTACTATCTATCTATGAATGGGGTACACACAATTTTCCTGTCAAGGTACTCAAGGGAGAACTTTTTTTTTTTTTAATATTTTTATTTTTTTTTCTTCAGTTTTTTAACATTTAAGAAAAAATATAACACAAAACAGACAGCTAACCTGGGAGGGGAGCACCGTTATAGTTTAAGATCTAGCAAAAACAAATTGTAAGCAATACAATAAAAAAAATAGTAAAAAAGAATTGGTTATACAAAATCGCTTCTTACAGGTTTAACATACTCAGTCCATTTTGACCAGATTTTGTAGAAAATGTCTCTTTGGATTCTAATGGAATATGTGAGTTTTTCCATCATGTAGATTTCTTGAACGATATCGATCCAGTCTGTAATTGTTGGTGGTTCCGGCTTCAACCATTTTCGGGTTACAGCCTTTTTACTCGCTGCCAAGAGCATCCAAAGCAATTGTTTGTCCGTTTTCATCCAGGTTGTTAAATCCACATTTGATAAATACATACATTCACAATTACAAAGTATTTCACTTCCAAATACATTGTTGATGTGTTCACATATTTGAGGCCAGTAATTTCCCAGAACTGGACAACTCCAAAATATGTGGGAGTGATTGGTTTGTGGTGAGTTACAGAGTCTCCAGCATGTGACACCTTTCCCCTGATATTTCTGCTGGTTTGGTGTAATAAAGAACCTGACCAAATTCTTCCAACAAAACTCTCTCCATGTGTTTGATTTTGTGATGGTCCATTGTATTCTACAGATGTTCTCCCAGCTTTCATTAGATATTCGCACATTGCTTTCTAATTCCCATCGTTTTTTAATGTATTCTGTGCTCTCACTTTTACCTCGTTGAGTGGCTTTATATAGTTTTGATATCATTTTGTTGTTAAAACTAGTATTGATCAATGTGAGCACTGTCTGTAAGATCCCCATTTCATTTTCCATCCCCGCTGTTTTTATGTTTTGGTCAAAATAGTGTCTAACTTGTAGGTATCTGTAGAAATCATCTTTGCCTAACCTATTTTTGCATTGTAGTGTTTCAAAACTCATAAATACCCCCTCATGGACAAATGAGTAGTAGGTGGTGAGCCCCTTTGGAATCCAGCTCTTAAATCCTGTATCTAGAACATTTGGTTTAAAATCTGAGTCGTAAGCACACCACCGTAAGATTCTTGACAGTCCCTCCAATTTGCAGGTTTGTAAAGTTTTGTTCCATGCATTTAATAGGGAATAGTACATAAAATCATCAGTAAAATTAGTCAAGGTCTGCAATTTCTTGTCTGTTAATATGGTCATAATTGGTATACCTTTTAACTCAGTCCCTTCTACTTCCTTCCAACCAGCATTATAGAAGGGGGAGAATAGGCATATTAAAGGTCTCAATTGTGCCGCATAATAGTAATCTCGAAAACAGGGTAAACCCATTCCCCCCTTTTCCTTACTTAACTGCATTGTTGAGAACTTGATCCTAGCCCTTTTGTTTTGCCAAATGTACTTCGCCAATATTCTATCCCATTCGTTGAACTGTTCTTGTGTTATATGAATAGGGAGACATTGGAAAAGGTATAGTAACCGAGGGAGGAGGATCATTCTAATTGACTCCACTCGTGAGTGGAGGGATAAAAAGGGGACATTATTCCAACGTTGTAATTCCGTTTTAAGAGTCTGTAAAAGGGGGCCATAGTTAGCGTCATATAAACCACCTGGGTCTTCTGTTAGAGTGGTCCCTAAATACTTTATGCCCCCTGCATCCCATTTCCATTTGTATTTGTTTTTAATCGAAGTTGGTGGGTTGTAATTTAATCAAGGGAGAACTTGGCGCTGATGTCTGGTACATACCACAACTCTGTGGGTTTAGGGAGGGGTGATAAGCTGCCACCAGTGTGTGTCACGGGTGCTGAGCTTGCATGCGCTGTGCATGTGTGTCGGATGTGCTGTGATTGTGTGTGTCGCCGTTGCTGCATGCGTGTGTCAGAGGTGCTGCGAGTGTGTGTTGCCGGTGCTGACTGTGTGTGTAACCGCTGGTGCTGAGCTTGTGCATCACCAGTGTGTTGGACTTGTTGCAAATGTGTGTCGGAGGTCCTGTGCATGTGTGTCTCCTAGCTTCAGAGACCATGTGAGCACTTATTCGCTGCTCTGGAACAGGATGTGAAACTCGTCAGATCACGGGCTGCGCCATCAGAACCGTGAAAGCACATGTCTGCGAAAGCACTGGTCCACAAAGGCGCATTTGGGCAGTAGGTTCTAGTACGCATGCATGATATCTGGTGCAGATGCATTCCAGTCGGACCAGTTATGTGCACCCCTGTCTACGAAGCACATCAATATTGTGTCATTCATGGGCTGACTGTCAACACGGTCATGGTTAAATTTTAATTTCTGACCAGAACTGTAAAAACAATGTTATTTTTCAAAACAAACTATTTGTTGATGAGCAGAAAACCTTTTTTGATGTGGTAAACATTTGCTTTCAGAGCATTGCATTTGCAACATAATGGGCATGCTGGGTTCTGACTGACTTGGTGGTTAAGGTCAGATCTGGACCGAACTCCAGGATATGAGAATTGTTGTGCTAGTCCCTTTCACAAAACACTTTTAAACTGTGAAGGAGAAGCCCTTTTGTCATCTTGGTATCATTTATAAAAAGAACTGAGGCTGCAGAGGGGATTGAAGTCAACCTACAACCATTACGCCTCTCAGCTGCCATGGTAGGTAGTAATAGAGCTGAGACAGTCGATATGTACCTGAGGGTAAGCTGGCATCATGTCTTGAGAGTGTGATGAGGAGATGACAGATGGTCTGTGCGATCAGGCAACTGTGGAATTTATAATGGGAGATGTCCGACACACATTTTATGTTAAGTGTTCTATGTCAACGCCGTTGAGTTATACACCATACCTCAGCTGGTTCCACAATGTCTGCTCCATTTATAAAAGCTCACATTGTCGCGGTTCATGGCCAACTTGATTGGTGATATATGAATGGCCAGAGGCGGCTTTAAGAGGACTTATCTTTGCAACCATATTGCAGAACTGTTTGATGAAAGTGGCTTCTGTCCCCGAAAACGGGAAAGTCTCAGTTTGTATGCTCAAATAGCCCTATCACTCCTCAGTTCACAGGGAGAACCAGAACACCTGGTTCTTGATGTGAACTGCAAAACATAGATTGGTAGATCGAAAATGAACTTCATCCCTTCTCTTTCTTTTCACACCACTTCCTCTTTGTCTTTTTCCACCCCTGAATGATGGCAGAGTCATTGGGAGTAATCTCTTACAGCTCTACGTAATATCCCATTTTCCTTCAGTTTGTAGCATAAAGAGGACTGGAATGATATCTTGGATTTTCATGGTGTACTTAGTGAGGGTGAGTTTTTATCTTTGAATAGATGCTAGCTGTGGCCTTGTGTGTGCCAGTGCAGATGTTAAGGGATGCTAATTTCATCATCCATCAGGCTGGTGGCTGTGTCATGGACCAGAGTCATTTATTAAAGGTTACAGCTGCAGTCATGGATACCAGCTGATGATAAGTCCTCCCAATGAGCTTCATCCTCAGCAGTCTTGTTTTATATTCTGGGATTTTACCTGTCTGCATTTATACCTCTTTATTTTTTAGTTTCTTCCCTTTGCTTTTATCTCTAAAATCCCTCTAATCTGCACATTCGCTGCTTGATAGAGAAGAGCTGAGCAGCATGTAACTGTCAGCGTTCTACACTCTGCCATTTTCAGTGGATCATGGTATCAGCTATACCATATCATGCTATAGAGCAATGGAAATGAGACAGCAGCTCACAGCAGGGGCTCTAAAAACAATTATCTGCGCGTCACGGGCAGGGATGCTGCTGGCCAGTGCCCTGGGCTTTCTCATTTCTCTAAGAGGCAAATGCTGCTGATTTGGCATGTTTGTCAGAACCAGCTTTGCCCTTGTGAGAAACAAAGCTGAGTGGAAGCAGTTTTTTTGTCATAGCTTGTCCTTGTATCTGGGGCCTGCTGCCACAACAGGTATTATGGGACAGGTGAGGTGAAGCAGTAAATAGGGAGACTGGATTAAAGCTGATGAGAAGGTGTAAAAGTCTGTGAATTCTTGCCAGGTTTCTCAAGTTCTTACAAGACTAAAAAAAAAAGAAGACAATTTTTTGATAGTATCTAAAGTTTTAACTGCCTGAGCAAATTCATTTTTAAATCGAAACAGCAAAATTTGTCTTTGTTTACACAGTGTAACTTCTATATAAAGAAATACTTTTCTGCCCTAGAAGGCTCAGAATCACTGGAACATCATTAGTGCTGCTATACACTAGATCCGTGGTCCCCAAACATTCTTTGTGCCACAGACTTGTTTCTTGCAAAGCAATACGTCTACGGACCAATCAGTGTTCTGCAGGGGTGGGTGGTTGGGGGTCTCTCTGGACCGGAGACCTCGCACTTCACCCTGGACCGCAGACCCATAGATGGATCATCTATCTATGTAAATACCATATATTGAACACAAAACATTTTATTTGCATATAAAGTTTCTCTGCGTTTTGAAACAACCAGAAGTTGTTGTCCCAAAACAGTTTTCTACAAATCCAACCCAAAAAGCATGGTATTTTATGGATTTTTGTAGTATTTTTCAGCTGTATTACTGCAGGCCTTTTGAACTAAATCCCATAGTTTATTATCTTTTTATGAAACACATTCTGTTTGTGTGCTGTTGTGTGAGCAACACTTGGCCTTTTCTAACACCTCCATGAGCATTTGGGCGTCTCCCTGAAAAACCTGCGATGTCCTGATGAATTAACGTTTCTCGTGCGTATTGCTCAGTCTTTGTGATGTCATCAACAGTAATTCCTTAATGAGCAGTTTGTCTGTTTTTATATTTGCTCCTCTGTTTGTCAGTCGGACTGCCTCTGTTTACATGTAGGGGCAGGACTGATGCTTGGCAAATCTGTAGACTTGGGGAAGATGAATGTGGGTGAAAAGTGAACTCTGAGCAAAGTTGTGAATGTGTGCCTGCAAATCAGCCCCTTGCCCCAAGGGGGTCTGGTCTGTGGTTTTAATCGTTTGAGCAGAAAAAGTGATTAGGCAGGAGAGGCTGACTGATCTGTGTGTCAGTAGCATGACTAGCCTTGTGTGAGTGTAGGATGAATGTCCTGTGGTGGCTGGAGTTCCCCTAGATCAAGCATACCCTGTTTTCAGATGACTGTTTTTAGCAACAGCTGTCGGCCTGCGATCTGGACATGAAAGGGAAAGACTGAAAGCTAGAAGTGGAAGATCTAAAGGCCAAACAGAAGGGGGAAAAAAAGAAAAGAGTCAATAATTCATCCTATTCTGTTTTGCATTGAGTCTTTTGATTATGGGAGCTGACATTGCTGCCTCAGCATGCCAACGCTTTAGGCTGCATCGCTGACACACCTGGCTGAGTCAGCTGAGTCAGGGCATGTGTGACTGGAGCAATATGGGTGTGTACATCATCATTTAAGGGAGTTAGGGATGAATATGGGATTAGAAGGATTTTCTATTCCTCGCTTGTGTGCTCGTTTATTGTCCTTCTCCCCCTCCAGACTGTTATTGTGCTTCCCCTCCTCTTCATGTTGTAATGGCCTCTGTTTTTAAAGGATTTGTGAGCGGAAATCAGTCCTCCTTTCTGTGTTTGTGTCCTAACCTCCCCACAACTTGTTGTCCACAGGAAATCAGGGGAGTTCAGCACCATCTGTGTCTTTTTACCTCCCCGCTCTCTTTGACTTGGCACACTTTCCACTCTCTTTGTACGATAACTGAGCGATATAATGCCCAACATCACAATTTACACAGCCACGACAAACAAATAAACCATGTAAATGTTGTAAACTGGAGATGTAAAATGCATTATTGCTGTAGAAGTTTTCTTCTCTTCCTCACTGGAGAGGTTAACCGTGTCGAGAATCCTTGAGAGCTTTCACACATTTCCAGCACAACCTCTGCTCATCTAAAATCATTTAGCTCTTGTTTTGTTTTCTCTCTTCTTCCTGCTGTGTGTGATGTAGGAAATGTAGGAGATGTTTGTCTTTTCAGGCGGGTTCCGTCGTCTTTTGTGTGTCTTGTCTGAAACAGCATGTCAGCCAGGCGGGGCAGCTCTGGGAGGATGTGTGTGTGAGGGAAAAGAGAGTGTGTGTGTTGAATGAAATGTAAAAAGCAGTGCGCCTGCCTGCACACACACACAACAGCTTTTGGCCTAATGGGAGCTGACACTCTGACAGGCTCTCTGAGCTCTTTATCTGGGCCCCTTGCCTCAGATTTTGTGTGTGCGCGTATTTGTGTGTGTGTATTTGACTCTAGTCTGTTGTGTGCTTGTTCATGTGTGTGTGTGTGTGTGCATGTGTGACCCCAGCAGTGATAGTCACCAGGCCTCTAGAGAGTTCTTTAACCTCCTAACAGAGTTAGTCTCATTTACATTGAAATGGGAGAGTGGCAGGACCTCTTTATGGACTGTTTGCTTTTGCTCCATAGAAAAGCTTCAGCTCCTCCCCTCCCTCTTGCACACAAGTGCACACATTTGTGCGTGAGGACACACACACACACACACACAGATTACACTGCATACATGGGAATTTGCTCTGCTGCAGCTCACACAGTTGTTTTTTCAAACTTTTACGCTCACTTTAAAATGTGTGTGTATGCCTGCGTGAGTTACAAGGGGTTAACCACTGGTTTGAGTCTGTGTAACTGGGACCGTGTTGTGTGTGTACTTCACACTGCAGTTATCCAACCCTCTGCTGAAAGGAGCTGATCAGGAGTTCACCAGGTCCCCAGCATCTAGTCGGTTCCACACTTTCTTAGGGGTTAGGGGGTGGGGGTGTTCTAAGTCTGAACATGTGTCTGTGGCTGTTCAAGGCAGAGGGTTCCCAAAGTAGGTGGTGGCTTGTCAGTGAGAGCACAGGTCTAATTATAGCAAGCAGCAAGAAGAGGGAAGGAACCCTTTGATGATACATACAATCATTATTATTCTGTCAGGGTGGTACAGTGCTGAGCAGGGCAGCATCTGTCCCCCCCCCTCCTATTACTTGAGTCTATTTCACCACATCTAGCAGGGACTCTGCCCTCCTTGTGAGAATAATTCAGTGCCTTTTCTCACTATCTCCCTTCTTATCTTTCTGTAAAGGCGTTCTATTAAAAACGGAGAGCAGAGTGCACTGTTTGAAGTCAAGTGGCTGGGTAAAGACCAAACAGAGCTGATGTTTTCCACCTGTCTCCTTCTCTGTTCTCTAATTTCTGCCCTGATAAATGTTCACTTACACCAGCCATTCCTTTGTGGCTGCAGCCCTCAGCTTCTGAGTGGGCACCCACATCTTCGTTAAAGATTACAGAGGAATGCATCCCCCGATCTATATTTAGCCACTCGTTTATGTATTTCACATGTGCTCTTGTAATTATGCATACTGTGTCTATGATGAGTTTCAATGCCACAGACGGAAACTTATAAAAAGAATTGTCTATAAGGTCACGCATCCCTTGCAAATGCAGACGGCAGTTGTTTGTTTATATGTGTCAAGCTGATGTCTTGCAGTTAGTCTATAATTAACCAGGCTGCTACAAGGACATTGGATCACTTAGTTTCAGCTTGTGTGGATGATTGACTACAGGAATAAAATATTAGCCGGATGAAGGAGGACTAAATTTGCAGTGGAGGATAAGGTAAGAACATTTAAAAGTTCAGTCAGACGATGAGTTGATCATTTGTTCCTGCCTAGAACTTGCACCTATTGGCATTGGTTGCACCAAGTGCTATTTTTTTACTTCAGTAAAAGTAAGAATAAAGTTCTTTTTGGCAGTTTCATGCGATATGGTGACCCTTTAATCAATGTGGCCATGCCCAACTGAAGAATGCTCATGCATACTTTGCTCGACTCCTGAACCACGGTTAAAGGATGTTACAATTAATTTTATGCACTGGTATACATGTTTTAGCTGCACACCACTTCCCTTTCCTGCCTAGAATGACTCATTGTGTATGTAGTGAGTCCAGTCACCGCAGTTAGAGCAAGGCATTTTCTGCCTCGCTTTGATGAGATCCAGATGGAAATTGTCAGTGAATTTCCCATTCTGCTAACCATTATAGCTCCTGAAACGTTTTCTTCTCCTGTGCTTTAAGATCTGCACTATAACATTATACCAAAAGAGCTAAATCTACTAATTTATTCGACTTTGCTGTATTTTCTAATTTGAGCCTGAATGGTCAACATTACCTTCAATTCAAGAGAAGACGAAAACTGTTTCTTATTCCAGACTTTCTCCGAGATGTGCCATTGGCACGACCGCAAACCAGATCAAAAGGAGCTCTTTATATCCACAATCTTTGGTTTTAAGAAACTTTTTCCACAATCTGAGCATTCACTTAAACATTCATCCCCACAGAGACACACACTCTGTACATGCAGAGTCAAACCGAGTGTTTTGAGCTGTGACAAACAGACCCACCAGCATCCAAGCAAGAAAGCTTTCAAGGTTGGCCAAGTGGTCTACCACTCATCCGCATCCATCACCTCCCCTTTGGGTATGAGGAACAGATTCAGGGTCAACTCACTACTCACAAACCCCCATACTCTACACTGAGACCAGCTCTTGTTCCTTTGTCTTTGTCTGAACTTCCTGGTAGAGTGTTTGTCCTTCCTGCTAGAGACCCCAGCTGAGGAAGAAGTTTTAGCAAAAACAATAAATGACCAAAAGCTGAAACAAAAGATAAAGGTAACTATGTTCATGTGGTAATTTTTACATTTTCTCATGTGTGTATGTGATAGAGACATAATGAGAGAAAACACATTTAAGTTAATAACATTTGTTCAGGGGTCCATGAGATATTTACCACAGACAAAAACACATAAACACACAGGCAAAAACATTATTGCCCATCATTTATCCATGAGCTATAAAATACTGTTATTCCTGGAGGTATTAGAATTAATTGGCAGCTCCAAAAAAATCAAGTCACCTTGTTTTATTTCATATTAATAATAAATGGATAAACTGGCACTTTTTAAATGGACTCTCTATTAGAGTAACAGTGATGATATACTCGATAACACTTAGATCCATTTACAGCTGAATCGTTACTCATCTGGTTACTTTATGTTTTGTATGATTCAAGTCATGTTATAGTCATGTGTCATAGGTCTGTATGCTCAGCTGATAATCAAACCAGTTAACATGTCAGTTGAATTTGTAATATATTTTTCCATATCAAAGCAGCTGCTTCACTGTGTTTGAGTTAAAAACAGTATTCCCTTGCTTTGCTGATTTGTGTGGTTTATTAGGCTTCATGCACAGAGTGGTAAACACTGTTCCAATATAATCACTCCAGTGTTTCTCTGTTGCTCTGCATTAACTGTAATGTATTTTCCGCAGCTGTTTCAGAATTTATTGTTGAGGAGATTTGAAGCACTCAGCTATACAAGAGCCAGACCAAACTCGTACATTACGCGTAAAAAAAAAAAACATGTTTAGAAAAGAAACCACGTCCAGATAACTTGTGTGTGACTGTTTAAAGTCTTCACACGTTCATATGAATATAATAACGAGTCCTTTCCAGCATGGCTGTGTTTGTTTCTGAGTCGACTCTATCGTGTGGTGTTGTGGCTCTGGGCTGAGCTTCATGTTTGCATATGCTGAGAAATGCCAACAGCTGATGAATTCTTTCCTGGTGCAGCAAGGTCAAGCAGTTACTTTGAGAACACATATGTCCCTCCCCTGCTGTCTCTTGGTTAGAGGACAAAAAGGAAAACTTTAAATTGTTCAGACGAAGGCCGGGAGGAGAGGGTCGTCATTCCAGCAGGATGAAACTTATAGTGAACAAACTGAACCAAGTGAGGAAATGAAAGCAAAACAAGAATCTGTTATCTCCTGTTTTTTTGTTTTTGTTTTTTTACAGCCAGACTTTGTGCTCATCTCCAGCTCTGTTTTAATGCCTACTAAAAACTGCAGCTGCAAACTTTGCTCAAACCACTTTACTGTGGTGACCTCAAATCTCAGCAGGCAGGCAGGGAGGCAGCGTACTTGAGTTGAGTTGTTGCGTAAATTTGTGTATTTTTTTTTGTTAGACTTCACTTGTATTGAATAATTCAGCGGTAGACCTATATATGGGGATATGACTGTTGGGTTCTGTATTTTTAGCTCACCCCTGGCTTTATGTAAGGCTCTTTATATAATCACAAAGTTTAATGGTACATTTTCTGTCAGGCCTCACTCATGATGAACACATTTAGGGCCAGAGGACTCATTATCCATCACTTCTGTCAGACAAATGCAAATACACACATAGATTGGTCCACTTCTCAGCCCCAGTATGTGTTGTGGGATGTGTGTGTTGTCAGCATAATGTATTCTTCTTTTCCCACTATTGTGTGTCAGATTTATCTCCATTAAACATTTTGCAAAAATAATCCCATCGCAGCTTAAAAAAATTTTTTTTGGGTAACATTACACCTCAGCCTGTTCTGCCCTGATGAGATTGAGTCATCAGCCAGCGTTCACTGAACAGCCTGAATGGAGGCTGTAAAAAGTATTAGTAAACACATTAATCTTCCTGATGGTTCTTGTGTGAAAAGAGCCTTAAGTCTGCATGTACCAGCGACAAGCAGTTTCTTATCTTAAAGCTAAATAGAAGTCATGGTGACGACCACAATTAGGCCGGACAGCCAAGAATAGGGGAGGGTTGCACACATTGTAATTACTAAGTCACCGCAGCGAGGCTAGTGACACTGATAAAAAAAAAATAAAGCTGCAGCTTTTATAGAGAAAAACCACCAAAACGAATATATGAATCATTAAGGGGATTTTTCACCCATCTTGAAGGGTTTTTCTGTGTAAAAGTTATAATTACTATCAGACCCTTTGTAGATGGCTTCTTTAACAACCTCTACTTTAAATGAATACATAACGTTGTGCAGGACTGATAGGCTAACTGCTAGTTGCAGCACAGCCAAGATCAAAATAAAGAAGATGGCAAAACAACTTCATATGTGGGATGTTTCAATCCAGTCTCAAGTCTTGGATCAGGGTCCTTATTACAATATTAAAAAAAAAAAAGATCTCATCGGAGTAACTAACCACACTCAGCTACCGATCTCTATGATGACCTAGCATTTCTATGTTTTACATCAGCCATAGCAAAACACAGCACCAACTCTTTGCGGGGCCACTTCCATCCTTTAATATCCTTACACTGAAGCAGGAGGTGGGTTTAAAGAAACCAACAACCAATGCAAATCTTGTGAATGTTTATCTGTTTAATTTAAGACAGTTCTCTGGTTTAACAAATAGGAAGTCAAATTAGCAGGAATATCACGAGCTCATCTTCTCTCATTTTTCTTCTGTTTTTGGGGAGTGTTTTCTTTCTTTATAATGCTCTCTGAGATGTCATTCATAAACCTTGTGGGCTCCTTAGATATCACTTTCAATAGCACCAACTTGTATTTATGGATCCTTGTTATGTGTGTTCACAAGCATGGCTGTCGTGCAAAACACAATTTTAAACTAGACTGGTATATTATGTAGCACCATCACATACGCTATAACCTCTGAACTGTGACTCCTGTTGACCATCACAACAATAACCCATCTTTTTCCCAATAACTTGGAATAAAATGACTTTTTATTATGTTTTAACCTGAATCAAGATTCCTACAGGTGTCCAGCTGTCCACTTTCAGGTGTCCACTTCCCAGGTGACCTCAACTGGACACTAGCTGTGTAATAAAACACTCTTTAAAGATGTCTCTTCTTTAAGCCCAAAGACTGGTTTCAAACTGTAATCTCTTGTTTACAGAACAGTCTCTACACAGTGTCCTATCTTCAGGGTCATTCACTCAAAGTGTTATAATGTGTTCCTCCTGTTTCAGGATTATTTTATATAAACCTTAAATCATCTGGTTTTCTACATTTCTACCTTGCTAAGGTTAAAAATCAATATTATTTCATATTTACTTATTCAGGAAATACCGTTTAAAGACCTGAGTCACGTGACTTGTTAGAACCTCTCTGATAGGTCCACCTCACCACTCAGTTCCATCTTAATCTTTCCACTTCCTGACACACGTCAGTTCTCGTTCAGCCAGTGACGAGAAGAGACGCTCACCGTTTTTCTCCGCTACAAGGTGTTGCCTCAAGGTTGCCGGCCTACCCCTGTTCGGGTCTCAAACCCTGTTTAAGGCCGATGTTCACTTCTCTTCCCTGAAGCCAGACACCACCTGTCTGCTTCTCCTCACCCAAAATGGGGAAGAAAACTCCAGCTGGTGCTGCCGATCAGAAATGGAGTTACTAATCCGCATCCAAGGACGATCTCCGTGGCCCACGGCGATCCCCGACCTCCACAGGCATCCGACCCGGACCGAGGGGGAACCTTCCACCTCCACGCCGTCCCATCTGACTCTCCGACGGGTTTGATCCAGGAGCGGCTACAGTAAGAACTCCACATTCTGGTAACATGAGGCCTACTTTGATAAGTACAACTCCACACGTAACTTATCACACCAAAGTAGCTCTCTCTTTCTCCCTCAGTAACTAAAACTCCCTTTTAGGTAAACGCCCTAGTCTTAAAACCATCATGAGGCTCAGGTCATTAAACGTTATTTTAAAGATTCAATTTAGAACACAATACCACCGTGCTGACAAATGCTAAACAACCTGCTACCTGCCTCTGCTAACTGTTATAATTGTCTGTCTGTCTTTTTGATATAATAAACGTATAAAGTCCAATTTCTATGACTCAGACTTCTATCCGTCAATATAAAAAGGTACTACTAACTCCCTGTAATTAAAGAACCTAGAGAAATATTCCCGTACAGAGTACTATTGAGCGAAGGCTTCGAGCACACAGCTTCGTTTAAGACCGACAAAACTCAGCTAGTGACCTTACGGAAGATGTATAATAAACCCCAGGTTTTATAACATTACAATTAGGACATCTGTTAGCAGGAATAATGAGACAAACCATGTGATCCATGTATAGAAACTGTCTCCCTACACTGTGATCCTCTACAGAAAGTCAAATGCATTCATTTTAACTTCAATATTTATAAAAAGAAAATGATGCAACTTAAGTGCTGAGACTCAGTACTGGAGTTTACTTGATCTTAAATGACTTGAATTTGTTTTGGGAGAAAAAAAGTCATGATCAGGACGTCACTAATTTAAGACTTTTACACAGAAACACACTTCAAAATATCTGAAATGTCTCTTAAAGCCAAAGGTGAAACATGTTTACTGTGATGATCATAGAAAGTCTGTGTCTGATATCAGAAACTGAGCGCACCTAACGATTCGCAACATGTTCTGTATTTTCTAATTAAGCCACAGTGAGAAGTTTATTGATCAACCTCAGAAATAAATCATAAATGACTTGAATCTTATTAAAACGTGGTCTGAACTCTTGACTTCTAAAGGAGGAGTTTATACCCTGAGCTCTGTGATACCTTATCCTCAGCTCCCTCTGTTGTTTGCTATTCAGCGGTGAAGGTGAAAATATTGAAAGTTATCCCAAGAGTGAATTATTATTGCAGCATGGGTCCAGGCAGGGCCTCAGAGCCAAAACAACAGTCTTGGCTCGAACATCCTTTGAAAACAAACCTTAACCCTCGCTGGCACGGGACGTTTATTTATCCCACAGATACGGGCTCCGTTGCTCCAGGCTGCCTGATACAGGCATGCTCCATATTTTCACTGTGGATATACAAACTCTTAACAGTCATATCGAAGCATGTTGGGATGTCTCTCTCTCTCTCTCTCTGTGTGTGTTATATATGTGATAAGTGAAAGAACAGCTCTGCCTGAAGCAGTCCTTGAGAATCTGTTACTTTGTTCAATGATTGAACTTTTTTTTCCTTTTTTTTCTGTCTCACTACCTTAGTCTGAATCCTGATGTGGCATTCTGATTCTATATCAAAGCCTACTGCACCTCCTCAGACATATTGATCTCACAAACACACTTACACACACACACACACACACACACACACACACACACACACACACACACACACACACACACACACACACACACACACACACACACACACACACACACACACACACACACACACACACACACACACACACACACACACACACATGCGTCAGAAGGCAGAACAAGATTAAACTCATAGTGACCAAAGTACTGGACATGTTTTGCAGAGCCTGAGTTGTGTGTTTGTGATGTGTACATGTTTTCCACTGAGCCAAATACATTCTCTGGGATATTTACACGCAGAGTTGACTGATAACATAATTAAGGTCGTGTAGTGATCTGTGGCAGCTGTGTTCGCGCTACAAACTAAACCAAGCCAGTAAATAAACTCCAGGCTCAGGAGGTCATCCGGTGACACAACATATATTCACCAGAGTCACATGTACAAGTAGACACACACAGATTTAAATGAGAAACTCTGTAGTGTCGTGTCACAGAGCCAGAAGGTATCCGTTAGCTGATCCAGTGCCTGCGGGGCGGAAGTACGCTGGTGGTGCAGGCAGTGCCACCCCTGTCAGCATGAAAAGTTAAATACTAACAGTGATAAGAGAAAGTTTATTTGTCCACTTGACTGTTCTATACGTTTGTCTGATTGGCTGTAAATGTGCAGTGAAAATGCACAGAGTGAGGAAGAAATGACCAAGCTGCACTGATAGGGGGCAGTGCTGAGCCCCACAGGCAAACTGTTAATAGATGCACAGCTCTTCTGCTGCAAAACAATGTGTTGACTTCGGATATCGCTGTGCATGAATCTGTGATACAATTGGAATTTTTGAACTATTGAAACATGATCCCTGACTCTATCAGTGATTTAATCAAAAATGCAGCAGAATGACAGACAGTGGAGGTAAAACTCTGGTAGAGATGAGAGAGAACTGACGTACAACAGAAATATGAACACCAGTGTTCAGATGAAAGCTCATTTTTATCATTTTTTGTTGAATTGTTTAAAGCTTAATTAAAAATGCTTTTAAAACAACAAAATGTTTCAAATAAAGTCCAAACTGAAATGGAAGCTTTTTGGGTTCATATATTTTTATATCCAACTTCAGAGGAGTCAGTTACCTCAAAAGTCCTGAACCTCACCACGTCACTGGTGTGAGACCAGAAGCAAAGTTTATTTAACCATACACATCATTTTTCTTAAAGAAGACCCAAAAAAGTCCCTGTTTTATGACAGCTAATACATTATTTCAATCTGCACATTTCAGCAACATTTGCAGCAAAAATAGTGAATAACTAAATAAAGTAAGTTGTCATTGTCATTCTAAAAAATATTCACATGGCTACAGATAAACAAGAGTCAGAGACACAAAGTTCTCTTATCTTCAGGAGCCTGTTTTTTTTTTTTTTCCAATTATTCAAATTCATAAGCAAACTTCACAAGAAGCCAACTCTATTCTCTCATGTTTATCTCTTCCCCCTCACAAAAACTACTGAACCACGGATGTTGACTCACACAGTTTGGCTTCAGAACAGCCAAGGATACCTAAACATCCTCCAAGAGGAACTCCTCCCATTGGTGAGGAACTCTTTTAAGTCCAGGATGATGGAGCCAGTCATAAGGCTGTGTGATAACTAAGTGGCTCAGGAAACAATACATTGACACTTTGGTCGATGTAAAAAAACTATTTCCAGACCTAATGAGATCACGTGGTCAATCCTCAAGAGGCAGGCGGACCAACAAAACCCCACAAATTCTGACAAACTCCAAGTATTGATTATACAAAAATGTACTGCTTTCAGAATTTGGAGCAGAAAATATTTACCAATACATGTGTGGGCAAAACTAAGGTTTTATTTGAAGAATAAAGTAACAAAGAGAAGGTCTTGATCAGACACCAAAGGAAGTGACCATCCTGCAGAGCTTCTCCAGAGATGCCTTTTATTCACTTCACAAACTTTCTTAAATTAAAACTACTTAAGACTCTGAAGTCCACACCCCACTCAGAGAGTGATGCTCTGCTGATGCAGGACCAGAAGGCTGCAAAAAGAAACAACTTAAGACTCTTGTGTGACCATAAAAACTTCCATTCTGCTTTGAGGGGAGCAAACTGGAAGTACAGTGTCACCATGAATCTTTGAAGCTGTGAGCTACAGAGTGAGCCCTGATATATATCTCCTCCAATCACACAAGGTCTCTCTTCTAGCTGAGAATTTCTGTAGAATTATGGGCCATGATTCACAGCAGTGTAGCAGTGACTAGAACGTCTAATGAATCTATAAATGTGTATATTAGATCTGTGTTTGATAGACTAATTAGTCCCGGAATAATTTGGCTTTTGTCCCAAATAGAAGGGAACTTTAAATAGACATATCACTTGATATTTCAGATGTAAAGCATTAGATTTTCCTACAGTTTAAAGGGATATTTTGATCATTTGAATTGACATTCTATCAGTTATTGATCTGGACCATACATCACTTAAAGACTCTCTAGAAACAGGAAGTAGCCCTCTGCCTGAAGCAGATTGATGAGATGAGAGACTGCTGTTGAACAGCGACAAACTTGGGCATTTAAACAACTCTTGCTCAAAAAGGTCATGCCTTAGAACACTATTTTACCTTTTTGTTAACCTGTTCAGTTTTACATGAGACTTGTTGTTTAGTTTGTTTCAACCAAACAGCGTCTGAATTACAGTCTCATGCTAAATTGTAGAGCAGGGGTATTCAATAGGCAGCTCATGGGCCAGATCCAGACTTCAAGTTGCATCTTTCTGACCCGTGAGCTGTAATTCTGTTACTAAATCCAAGGTGCCGTCACAAGTCGGTGTGGTATCACTCATTATGCTCATTATCATAGGATGAGGAGCTGCAGCTGCTTCAGTCCTAAAGTTTCACATCCAATATTGGACTGGCAACGTCTGCTGTCCTTAGGTTGCAGTTGCTAAGGTAAAGATTGTCAATACTAATGAAAATGGGATTTCTTAGCAAAGGAAAATGAGAATAAGTCTTTTGAGGATCAATGTGAAACAAAAGTGATTTATGTTTTTCGGTGGATCAGTTGGAAAAATCAAGATGTGAGAGAACAGTCAAATTTCCTGTTGAAATCACATTAAATTGGTACGCTTCACATGTTTGCAAGATGTGTTATACATGGCCTGGTCATGTGGGTTATACAACACAATTCATAACAAATTGTGATTATTCTGCCAATTATTTATGTCCTACTTTGTTCACATTTGATTGTGTTTATTCACATTCCCTGCCCTTTCTGACAGAAGGGTTCCAGATATCTGTGATGACATATGTGAATATTTTTTGACTATGTTAAAAATCCCAGCAAGACAAGAATGAAATCTTGGGACCCATGAGAAAAGTGTGAATCCTCTCAAAAGATTTTGGATGTTTAAGAAACTAATTTGCATTCTGTCCCCTGTGAGAACATCAGAAAGCATGTAAACATGGCCGTTCCATGAAGAGTTATTTGTTTCAATTAGACGAAATATTGAAATGTGAGGGGGCAATATTCATTTCCTTCTGGAGGCTTAAACATGTTTTCTTTCTGTTTACAGAGCACATCGGTTTCATGCTAAGTCATTGTTTATCTGACACGTTGAAGCGACTACCTCCTTCCACACTCTCTCGCTTTGTAAACTCTAACTGGGAACCGTTTTGTGGGCAGGTAGTTATAATATTTCCACATTTAAATCTTCAAAGTGAAACTCCCCTTTACCGCATGTTCAATACTGACCAGCCAACAGCTTTTAGACTTGTGAGAGGATTAAAGGCGCTTTCAAACAAAACACAAAACCTCCACATCTCAGCAAGACAGACAAGTAGGATGGAAGCGTGGGCAGAGCTCTGAACCCTCAGCTGGGAAAGAAAAGGGAAAGTGTCAGAGAGGCCAGAGGAGCTGCGCAGGCTTCCTTCCTTTGTTTCTCAAAGAGACAATTTTGCTTATATGAGTACTGACAAGTTTAAAATGGATTTGTCAGCTACCACTAAACTGTGGACACACAATACAGCACGTAAGACTCACTGAAAGATGAGCTATGGCTTAGCTAAGCTCTGTCTGTTGTGTATGAATCAGAGAAAACATACAGAATTTAAAAAAACTTCTATAATTAAACATTTCTTTTAAAAAAATAAAACTCTTAAGAAGTTGAAAAGTCAGATAAACAATTAAATCTGTTTTCTTTGATGTAAAAACAAAAACAAAAAAACTAAGTTTGCGGAGCTCACCTAATAAAGATAGTGTAATTTACAGATACATTGTGTTTTCAGACAACATTTTTATTCCTGGCTGTGAGAAACTAATTTAATCTCTCATTATTCAGTGCATTATTAGTGGGTATATTTATGGAAAAATGCAGGCTTTTGCAAGCAGCTCAGCTTTTGCTTTTATAAAGTAGCTCCCTTTGTATGAGCAGACACAAATTAGTGTTTCAGTTTTATCCATTTACCCAAAACAACACAGATGCTTTCAGTTTTACCTGTAAACAGCTCGTCTCTGTTTTATTAACCTAATGCTGCTCCGCCCACTTTGGTTGTTGTGGTTTTTCATTTTGTATAAACGGTACCAACAAAGAGCTCGTGTCACTGACAGAAATCTATCAAACCTCAATGGTTCCTCTTTTCTCATCAGGACTTTGTCAGAGTGATGATTTTCATCTCAGCAATGGAAGAAAACACTTTGTCTTCTGCAGACGGTGTGTTCCAATGATAAACAAGTGCTTTACATGTCATGTTTTTTATGCAACTGTTTAATTTCTATTTCTTAAATTCTATTCTTTGACAGAATCACAGATCACATTGTTAAAAATCTGACAAAGTTTTTTTAAACATTGTTTCTTTCACTGTGCATGTTGCACAACTTAAGCTAACACCAGAAGCACTTCACAACTTCCTAAATGTGGATGCGTCCTGTTCTAAGAAAGGAATAAGGCCAATAGACACCATGGCATGCTACTCAATCGTAAATTAAATGAATATCAGATTGCTCACTTTTGAATGTAAAATATTGACAGAATGAACCTTTTTTCACATCAGTAAGAGTGAAGAAGGTTTCCAGGTGTCCCAGACTCACGATGCAGTTTGAACTGATAATAAAAGAATTAATTTCAGGAATAGAGAAATAGTTTTCCTTTTATTTAACCCTCATAGCTAAAAATTCTCACAGAGGATGTGTTTAGAAAGTATGAGAGGCATTATTGTTAAGTAAACATGAAGATAGAAACAAGTGTTGAACTTAAATCTAAATATAGTTTCAAACCTTTTAAATGAAGCCCTAGGCTCAACAATAGCAGTGTCTGTGTTCAGACCATTGTAGCTCATCAGAAGTCAACCACAGGGTTTCTAAACAAAAACAATGAACCTGCCAGTTGAAAGTGGTCATTCTGTGGTTTTGAAGGAGGCCTTGTGTTAGCACATCAAGTTTTGTAAGACCTGTCTAGAGCTCAATTCACAGGGACTGAGGGTCTTTCATCTCTGTAGAGCCTGTTACTCTAAGCTGGGAAACAGGAGCTAAGGGATCCTCAACTCAGAGCACCAGCCTGGCTGCCCGACTCCCAAACCCCTCCCACTGCTGCCCGTCACTGGCCCCTCTCAAAGGAGCCTTTCAGTATTGTGTTGGAACCCAGTTCCAGGTCAATGGGAGCCCAGAAACTCAGAGTTACAGCCTGAACAAATAGTTTGTTTGGTGAATGTCTGAAGGGGTTTCAGAATTTCCATCGGGCTAAAAACATTCCTGACTTGAAATATTTGGTGTTTCTGCACCAGGGCGTGTACGATGATTGCATCAGAGGTGTTTATTTCTCCTTTTGAATTCTATTATGGTACTTTTTCACCAGAGGTTGGGCGCAGGTCCTCCAGCAAAAGTTCACCTAAATCTTATTGATATTGCAAAACTTATCCAACACGTCTCAACAAAATGCCACGAAATGTCTAAGACAAATTAAAGCTGGTGACACCTGCTGTGGCATTTTCAGAAACACAATTACACTGACCTGAATGGGACTGGCATTTAAGAGAAATACATTTGCACCCATCAGTGGGATTAATGTAACACATCCAATTTAATAGACACACCAATATAAACCAGCACTGAGTAAAGAACAAGATTTAATTTTCACAACATTAGGAGCTGAATTAGATTTTGCCTGTCAGTCACTTCTTGCTTTGATCTGTGCTGTTAGAGGGTCTGTTTCTGCTCTGGAAGTGCAAGGTCATGTCCTTCTGTCCTGCCCCCTTTCTGCCCTGAGTGGCAGCTCAGCTTCATTTGGGAGACTCCACCGCTGTATTCTATCTCTAGCTGTCTTTGCCTTTGTGTGAGTCCCAGCTGCTGATTGGGCTGTATAATGTGACTGATGTCCTCTGGGCAATCTGCTGTTGGGACAAGGACGTGCTCAGGTGATCCAGAGGCTGATTGGCGCCCGACTAATGGCGAGGACGCTGTGACCTCTGAGGCTGCCAGGTGCCAAAGCAGCCGGTTAATTATGCATCCGGACACTCGTCTGCTGCTGGAACCGGCCTGCCGCTGCCTGCGTGGCGTCTAGACATGCACGCTATCAGAAATTCACCAGTATCACACCCTGTATGGGTATATCTGTGTGTGTGAGAATTTTGGACCATCTGGTGTCAGGCTGAGCTGTCTCTCTGTGCTTTGCGTGAACATCAGAGAAGGGGATACTTAACTACTGTGCATAGGTGTGTGAAATGTCCAGATTCCCCCAAGTTAGGATTTCATGGCTGAGTCTTTCTTAAAAAATACGTTTTAATCACTTCATCTTCTCTCCTCATATTCATCCTCACCATTTCCTCCTAATTCTACCTCGTCTTCTCTTTTCAATCCACCCATCCTCCTTTATCTTTGTCCTACATTATTTTAGTTTAGCTTCAGACGCTCTGCTGGATTGGCTAATTCCTTGCTGCTTTATCATCTACCATAATCAGACAGGCGTAAAGGAGCTGTGTTCTGCTGTATTACATGTAGTACAGTACACGTGTGTGCATGTGTGTGTGTGTGTGTGTGTGTGTGTGTTTCTCTTTGTGTGTGTCTGATTGCATTGTTAGAGGCACTGGCTGCCAACACTATTTCTTTTAGACAGACAAAAGCCTTGTTTTGGATGAGCTATGTTTATTGTTCCTGCTGACACTGCTTTTATGACAGAATGACTAATGAGTACCCCCGTGTGTATGTGTGTGTGTGTGTGTGTGTGTGTGTGTGTGTGTGTGTGTGTGTGTGTGCTTGTATGAACACTATTAAAAACAACAAAAAACTGTCAGCATTCAAAGTGAAATGTATTATTTGAAATGTGTGTGTTATGCCTGTGAATGGAAGGTAACTGAAGAGCGTTGGCTACCTGCATCATCACACCTTTTTTTTCAAGCCTTTTTAAAAATATTCCCTAGATAAGAGCAAAAAGAGGTTTCATTTGAGAACACAGTGATACATTCTGATGATGCAACGCTCAGCAGATGTAAAAAGCAAAGCGATTCTTTGTCTAATAAAACATTAAAGTCCAGCCACCGTTAAACAATACAATCGAGGTGTTTGTTACTTGAATCTTTTAGTAATATTGACTGATCTGAAGTCTTTATTGATATTACAAGCAGAACATGGCAACAAGGTCAAATCACAGCAGTGTAAACACAGTGAAAAGGCCACTTCTGCTACACTTTGAGCATTTACTGCTCAATATGATTCAGGTTCTTTGGAGCACTGGTACTGAAGGGGAGATAAAGAGATGCTGTCATGTCTGAAGACAGCTACAGGTCCATTACGTATCTCACTTCCAGACAGGGTGATGTCATTAAAGCTGCAACGCAGTCCAGTGTCCTTCAGCTGCTTTTTCTTTAAATTCAGCTCATGAATGGATACGTGAGTTTATCCTTGCATCTTAGACATAATCTGCTGAGTTAGTTAACCTGAATTAGGATATAAAAACTGAATGTGGAATTTTTAAAAACAATTTTACCACACAGGTAAGCTGTATAGGTTGTTTCTGTCAGCGTATGTCAAAGATGTTAAGAGAGACAGAGGATCAAGTCACATTTCATATAAAAGAGATTTGATGAATTTTTTGAAAAAGGAAGACTAATTCCCCACGTTCTTTATGTTTTATGTCAAAATATTTACTAGGAATTGCAAATGTTTCCATTTTGATGTCAGAGCAACCACAAGTTACTGTTTTTACATGAATAAAATAAGATTAAATTTCAGTGAGTGATCAAGAGTTTCATCCATCATAAGCCTATTTTACTGAGAATTTCAATCTTCATTTTTTCAGTTTTAACACTGACAACCCTCCATGTGAAGTCATCTTTAAATTTGTTCTGATTTTGGACAAAATGTGCAGCAAAACTGCCTCTCACTTGTTTTCAGAGTTCCCAAACAGCACTGGACGATGCAGCTGAGGAGAAGTGACAGCGCTGCCTGTTCCAATGCATCCTACGAGTTGTAGTTTTAGAGTTAGTTGTTGCACACCCGTGGTCCAGTTATAAAACACATGAAGTATAAGCCAGGTGACACTGTAATGCTGACCAGAAATGGCCTTCGAGGATTGAGATTGATTTCTTTGCTTTATTTTTTGCACAGTGAAGATGCTCAATAAATAGACCTCAAATGAGATCACATGACAGCATCAAATAGAGATGTTCTGTTGCTGAATCTCATGCTGATCATTGCTTTTCTTTTTGCACGCTGCTGGTTTTCTTCGTGTGCAGCAGAATGGTTGTCAAAAAGACCCGGAATAAAAAAGGTTTCCAGTCAAAATATATAAATACAAAAAACATATGTGTTAAATTTGAAAACGAGACCTACAGTAGCAGTGAAAGGGTTGGAATTTATGTGTTTATGTGCTAGAAATGATACTGAAAAAGCATTTAACACAAAATGATTTGCTTCATACAGTTTGTTTATTTCATGCACTTATAGAAGATTTCTCAGTTGATTTAAGTGTGGACAAATAGTAAATCATTATCTGAATAATAAAAAAGTTGTTTGCTTATTTCGCAACATCCTGACTCACAAAGTTCAGTGTTGGTTAAATATTTATCTGTCAGTTTAGGGGTTTAAACACTTCCTGTAGTTTAATTTAGTGAAACTCTCAGCCTGGAGGCGTCCTCGTCCGTCTGGGTTTGTTGGAGACTTATTGCTCATGTCTGACCTTTTTAATTGATAGAACTTTTGTTCCAGTGAGAAAAACATAGAAAGCAGAGATAAGCAAACACCCACGCATTGTGAGAGGCTCAGCATGTCACGTCTGAGTTATGGAGCTGGACTGATAAATATAGTTTGTGACCATTTTTATAAACAAACTTTGAAATTCGTCTCTCTCCAGGTTTTCTGGGGTTATGTCCTGTAACTTGTTTCATGTCTCATCCGCTGAGATACAGAAAGACATAAATTCACTGTGATATATGAGATTTCTACACAGTCAAGAGGAGGTTTGTAAATAATAAAAAGTTTTATTTTGTCCTGCATTGTTTAGGATGCCTGGCGTAGACTTTATCTGATTTGTTGCGCTGCTTCAGACTCTTGGTCACTCTCACAGGGAGGATGTTTGTTCATTGAACAGAGCTGAAACAAATTTAACAGCAGCTTAAAAACCTTCAAGTCACGCCACCAATGAGCCATGACATACAGCTCCAACCCCGATGGCTGGAGTCCCTGATGGGACCCTAGATAAGGCTCTGCTAGCTGTGTTTTCCCAACTGTGTCTCTCTAAGTGCTCCCACTGGTCCCGTTCACACTGTGATGCTGCGATATGGTCGAAAGGTTGCGCCCCCTCTTTAAGTTGCCTTCGGTCGTTCACATGTAAACCAGTTGACCCAGGATATGTGTTCAAACACATCTCAGGACTGGTGTTTGACAGCAGCTCGGTTGATTCAACTGGACAGCTGTCCTCACTGTCTCCCACACTTTACACCTACTCACCAACTCAGCTCTGTGACTACCTTCAGCTTAGAGGCATGATAGGCATCAAAGAATCACAAAAGACATCATCCATCCATTTTCTATACCTGCTTAGTCCTCCACAGAGGGTCGCAGGGGACCTATCTCCAGCGGTCAAGGGGCGAGAGGCGAGGGACACCCTGGATGGGTTGCCAGTCCATCACAGGGCCCACAAAAGACATGTTTTTTTAAAGAAATATCTTGGAAGTCTTATTTGTCTGCAACTCAAATCCAAATCACCTTCTGGTGAAATGAACAGGAAGTCTTATATCAAAAGGCTTATTAACATCAGAACAGGGTTTTTTGAGAATTGACCAAAATATAATGAAATCAAGTAATGTTTCATAGCATAACCTATATGTATTTAAAAAAATCTGTTTTTGTTTGTTTTGTATATTTGTTGGTTTTAATCCATCTTTAAACTGTGTGTTTCATAAATATTGCACATGAACTCTTTAATAATTTATTTTATTTTAAGAGTTAGCACAATATTTCATTTAAACCTCAGAATCCCCCAAATTAAAGCAGCTATCTGGAGCATTTTTTTATGTATCAAAGTTTTCTAAATCTTTCAAATGATATTTCAGGTCTAAACTATGATCTATGAGTAGAGTTCCACAACATGTCATTCTGATGAAGAACCCCCCCCCCCTCCTCCTCCTATAGACCCGTTTTCATTCTTTCTGGCTGCCAAACTTTTTCAGCCAATAAAATTCAAATTTCTGCATTGTCGGCTTTCTGTCAACATGCACGCACTTCGAGAAAACCTGTAGCAGTAGGGGGAGCTCTCGTACAGGACGCTCCGTGTGTTTCTCTGTTTACAGTCTTTTTTTAAAAATTAAGTTTATTTCATTCAGTCTCAGCCGTTCATGGAGGACTCAGAGCTAAATTCTACTAAAAACTTTTCCATTCCCCAGCTAATGACGGATTTATTTTTATTTTTAAACATTTCACCTCACAGAATGGCAAGGCTTGCCAAGGATACGTGTTTATTTTGGTCAAAAAGTTCATTCAGGACCGAATCATTTCTGTGTTCAGCTTCAGAGTACTGCAGCAGCTCACTGCTATAAAGCTAAGTATCAGAAGCAGCAGGGAGAGAGAGGGCTCATCAGAGCAGTGTGGGAACGTGATTTATGAACTGTGAGTGATTAAACCTACAGTTTGAGCTGCACAATTTATGCCCAGCTTACAGGCCGAAGAAATACGCCGTGTGCACGCGCACACGACCACATGCGTGTGTTGAGGTGTTTTGGGGAGGAGCCATTGGACGTTGGATTCAAAAACTGCTCTCTTGATGAAACAATCCACAATGTGGCTTTAATTAGCAGTTTGTAAAATACATTCATTATAAAAATGACAAAATACACAATTTATCATATATACTGTATAAACTCATGATAATTTTTTTTCTTTTTTTACAAATCAAATGATTTAACTTTATATCCGAATGAAAAGTAGTGCCAATGAACACATCAGATAGTGTAGAAAACATCTCATTGGTCAGAGCAGCATTAAAGTTATGATTCCATTTTTCTTTTAATTACAAATCTGTAAAAATATATCAAAACATCATAGTCCTACAGTAATTTTTGACAAAAAACAAATGTAGCATTGTGCTGTAAAAACATGTTAATATGAATATTATGAAGAAATTGTACATTTTTTGGTAACTGGTCAATAAAGATAAGAGGATTCAGTTCATCACAAAATCTATTTGAAGATTATGATCAAATATTTTATATAAAAGCAAACGACTGTGAAAAAAGTTTCAGGAAAATGTAATAGTGTAAACATGTAAATCACTGACCAGGCAGTTATTTATTTATTTTATGATTTTTGGAATTGAAAAAAAAAAAGGTAATAAAAAAGTGTTCAGTTTACATTTTCTACTTCTAGTATAATTTGGCTGCTTCCATAAAAACGCAGGAAATTAGGATGCAGTGGAAAATAAGCATACTGTAAATAAAATGTAGTAGGAGTTAGAAACGGTCAGAGACTATTTGGAGTTCAGAGGGATGATAGTTATTTTTGATATCAAACCGATTAGGATGATGAGTTGTTCCTTACCGCACACATAGCATGCATTTTTAGACTTGTATTTTCATTCCTGCTTATTATGACAATGTTGTGGTTACTTTTGAACTACAGTATGTATAGTGTGTATACTCAGGAGGAAAAGCTCTCTCGATGCTGGGAGCCAACGTCACCGGTGGAGACAGAAATAATGTGCCCAATCTGTTTCAGATATAAATCCCCGGGGGATGCAGGAGGATGTGCTGCTCGCCGCCACCACCTGAGTCATATAGACATGGCTTTCCCGCTACAGTTCCAGATTTATTCCGGTATTCCAAATTAAGAATTTTAAAGATTCAGATGAAAACGGTTAGAAATTGGAAACTTGCAAGGTTACGTTCTAGGACAAGTCAGCTCCAGGGATGTTGCACATATTTGCCAGGTGTGTCTCTGTCTTCTTGTTTCTGCTGTTTTTCTCTCACTGAAACAAACACACACACACACACACACACACACACACACACACACACACACACACACACACACACACACACACACGCACACACACACTCCTGCTCTGCAGCTCTTCCATAAAACCAGGCCAATCTCCTCCTGTCTGTGGAGATTGAGCTGCTCATCAGAGCCCGTTAATTACATCGTTCTCTGAAGGGATGACAAGTTAAGCCACTTTCTTTTCCTGGTTACGTTTGGAATGGAGGCAGGCCTAAAAGCTAATATGAATTATCCATTGGGTAGAATCACACCTACAATCCCAGTCATTAGCTTTTGTAGAATACTTATCTCAGTCTTCTTCTTGCTAAGAAGAGAATATTAGGAAGCAGTATTGCGTCCCTGCATGGCGCTTCACCGTTGTGGTCTTCTGCCAAGTTTTCCCACTGGGTTGCTCTATTAAGGTATGAAGACGGTCATAATTGAAGTTTAACACAGTTACAGATACAGAAGACACATGACTGTCTTGTAGAACTGTGGGACTCTTTGAAGCTTTAACTATGATAAGTGTAACAAAGCCAGCTGGCAGCACCGATCCCTCTATTAGTACTGTAGAGTATTACGTTATTCTTGAAGGACTGTTTTTTGTGTTTGATCCAAACTAAAGTATCTCCACAACTGGTGATGTTCGTAAGGACTTTTCTAAAATGTTTCAAAACATTTGTGAGGGTTCCTAGTTTCTTCAAGTGAGCGCCTTGCTGTTGTGTCACTGGAATTCCAAATATGTTCAAAAATGTACAAGAAACATATCCTATCGAAATAATCACAGAGTTGTTGAGGGCATTTGGAATTCTTCTCAGTCTAGTTCTTTGGTCAGTCAGTAAGTGTGAGAGAAGTAAAACCACTTTGGGAGGGATAGGCAACAAATTTGCAAATAAAAAAAGACAAATGAAAACACTTTGTGACTAAATTCTGACCAGAAAATTTTTACGATAACAGTAATGTCACATGACCCAGACATGTCTGATTTGATGCAACTTGTTGCAAAAGTATCGCAGTGATTTCAACTGAAGTCTTCTCTACACTTTGAGTCAGTCGCTGTTTCTTTCTTTATTGATTTGATGTTTAAAAGAAAGTCAAGTAAAGTATCCATTCTCATTTTTGATGAAGAACCTGTGCCATTGTCACAGATGAAATGGGTATAAAATCAAATGTCAACTGCTGGTACAATGTGAAAGCCTCTGGATATGAAGGGCAGTGAATGGATCAGCACCTGGCACAGAGGGATGGGTTTGTTTGAATGTACCTTTAAGAAAAGAGAGACCAACATGATTTAAACAGTTTTATTTGGTTTATAAACCATAAACTAGGTCAGAAAAGCTCTTCATTAGATAATCCACCAGTCTGTGCTTTAACAGCTAAACATTCCTCCTCATTCATGTCATGTCAATCAAATTATTCAGACCTATTATGGGACTTAGATATAGAAATCTCAGATCAATAAACTACATTTTATGCAAGTATGAAATCAGCCTAGTTTTGTTAGAGCAAAATAGAGTGCATAGAAAAAGATACAAAAACATGAAAATGAAAGAACTTCATCATAAGATAATAAGCTAATTGTGTTCTCTTAAAAACAGCACTGAACTCCAATAGACGGAGGACTTTGTGTTTGTATCACTAATATGTAATTTTTAAATGAGCAATATTCACCATGTTTTTTATTGTAGCTAAAGAAATGGACCATGAGAATGATACAGCCATTAGCAGATGAACTTATCTGGTAGCAAGCCTAAAGGTCTGCTCACAGTTCACCATAGGTTGGATCATTACTGGACTAAGAGCAAATAATAAAACCATTCACTTACTTTCTCAAACTAACTTTAGCCAATTTCACAAAAGCAGTTCTGTGACATGGCTAAAGGTGAGCTGCCCCTGGTCATTCATACATTAATATATGTATATGCTGGCCATGTCAGAGGAGGGGAGTTTTGTTTTATCAAGCCAAATTTGCCGAACCAAGAGAGGTGCAGAGTGGAATTTGGTGTCGTAGATGTGGTGAACCATACATAAAAAAGTGATGGATGTCTCCCTCAAACCATTCTTTGAAACATGGTGGATGAACCTTTTGGCCCAATTTGCCATATTTTGTTTGTGGGAAAAAAATACAGTTGATAAAAGAACTAGCTCACCTTCTGTTTTCCTTTGAAATAATTATATTGATTGTTGTTTATGCTTTTAAGTCCTGCGTCTGACTGGTTGCACAGACTGTAAGTTATTACTACGTTGCATCTTTTCACTGCAAAGTTGAGTTACTTCATGTCTCGGTTTAGCTCTGTATTCTATAAATTTGTTTTAACAAAGCAAAGTAGACAATTTGTAAAGGCACTACGTTACATCTTTTTGCATTCCCTTTCCTTCCTTTACCTTCACACGTCTTCATTTAACCTCCTCTTTCTTAAAAATCTCCTTCCACGATGAAGTCTGTCTGCTTCGGCCATAAGTAAATATCAGTAGCATCTGGATGATATTTACTGGTGTAGGGAAGATGAATGTCCTGCTCTAAATGCTTCAACCTCATTGCCTCTTGGAGTATTAGTCATGTAAACAATGTCTGCTTATTAATGGTAAAAGCTTTCCCTAATGATCCACACCTCACATGAGTCTGAAATATCAAGTCAGGACAGAAAGAGCAGCCATAGATTATCATAATGAATGATGGGAGGCTGGCGGACGGGTACGGGGGAGGAGAATGGTCCTGATGCTAATTCACTCTCTTTTTCCCTTCATGATTCATGTTATTTGGTCATAATACGTTCAGGCTGTATGATTCTTCCATTAAAGTAGTGATCTTCACTTCACTGTTGGTTGGCTGTTTGTCAGCATTACGGGGCACTTATGCACCTGAAAGTGATGCAAGATTTCCTTCGAGTCATCAATAAAGAGATAGGAGTCCCTGTGATTGCATGCAAAAGATGAAATCACAATCTGACTTCTATTTGGGTGTCAAGCTATTCTGTATCCTGAAGGCAAATCCACTAGGAATGCACCTAATTTACAAACCTAATCAAATGTGTTCAAAAGAAACGGTATGTGTCTTTTAACAAGCGTTCTGTTATCCATCTGACACAATCAGTCTCCTGAGGGAAACCATCAAAGCCCTGTTGTCTTTATCATGCTGGATGATTTCAAAGAAAGTTGGCATGACTGTAAATTTGTTCTCGTCAAATGTTCAGTAATCAAAAGCCAGCCAGCTGAAAATAAACAAACGCACTTCACTACCCCTGGCATACTAGCTTCATCACAGCATTGCTCATAATGGGGTGTGATTCTTTTTATGTTGCTGCTAAATGGTCAATGATCGTGATAATAATTCTGTAATGAATCAGAAATATACCTCTGAATTAGCTCTAACTGCCTCTGTCACTTCCCCACATCTATGAGCAGACTGGATTTTATATGTCCAATCTGCGTTAAACACCAACTGGTTCACATCACATCACCGCGGTAATGAAAGTGCCTCAGGGAGTAATGGTAAAGGGGTCAGGTGGAGAAAGACAACGTCTCTGTAGGGGTGGAACACTACCCATGATGCAATTGAATGTGGCTGTTGAGCCTGTTAACTCTAATGATTTAATTCACCTGAAAAGATTTGGGGAAGCAAATGGAAGGGAAAACTAAGTGGCGCTTAAACCATCTGTTGTCAGTTATCTTTCTTTTAAGCTAATGCTGTTGAGAGACAGAGTGGTTATCAGCATGTTAGTGGAGATCAGTCAAGTAAACATTTATTCTAGAGAGTCTAGGGAGGCGCTTGAGTTTTGTTACAATTTATGCAGCATCTCTATGTGGAATGGCAGATGTGTGAGAATTTTTGTCCTGTGTGTGACTTCCAACAACTCCAGAGATAACGCTGCCTTCTATTTACCTCAGAAGCCAAAATGGGATCTAGGAATGACTTCAGAACCATCTTGTTCCAGTAGTTAGTCAGAAAAATAGAAACATTTGCTAAATGTGTGATATCACTCTATTTCTTTGCATTCTATGTATTCAACCCATAAAACAATAATAAACCAAGCACCTTCATCTTCGTCTGTTGTTGCATTGTGAAACCATGAGATCCAGTTTACAGGTGCTGCTACATTGCATTTATAGTGTAAAAGTTAGTGCACTAGAAATGTGGTGCTAAAAGTCCCACCGACTCCTCTGCAATTAATGAAGTTTATAAAGCAAAAATAACAAATTACAGCTAAACATGTAAGAAACATGAGTATTTAAACATGCATCAGCAAGGTAAGTCATACACAAATCAGCAAAACACCTGGAGCAATGATCTGAGAGGAATTTTTAGTTTTAATAGGATTCATGTTCCTTTTTTTTACATGAAGGTGGGGTGGTACTTATAACCTGAGCTGGAACCAGCCACTAGTAGGACGGATGTTTGGGTTTATGGTCTGAAGTTAGGTTGGAAAGTACTGTGTGTGCATGACAGAATTACTGAGATTAAAATTGGCAGAAGTGAATATAAAGGTGCATTACTGCAGTTATCAACTTTTTATTCAAGATTCTAACTTTTGGAAAAAAGAACTCCAACTTTGCCAGTGGGCAGCACTTCAAACTTCAGTTGATTTTACTGCAGTGCAATTCAAATTGAATGCACCGTAACAATATTTGGCTACAGAAGGATGTGAGTTCAGCATCAGTAGTTACCCAAATCAAGCTTTTACTAACAGTGGCAGTAGTAGAAGGCAGACTCTATTCAGTGTACAGCTGATTGTATCACAAAAAATTAAAGATGAACAACTTACTAAATAGATACTAAAGTGCAACATGTCCTCACATTCAACATATGTTATAAACAAATAAATCTTGCATTAAAATGTGCGTACTAGTCAGAGAGGATCTCACAGAAGGCCACAATGAAGTGCTATAATTCAAAATATCTCAACCTCATATTTGGCTATTTACATAAAACATTCTGCTGTTTTCAATTCCCCCAGCTTTATCGGAAGTGCAATAACAAATCACTACAAATATCTTCCATGTTGGGATCAGTGTAGTGTGTAGTCCTAATAATATATGAGTGTACAGAAGGACGATGGAGGCTCAGACATGGATTCATGTTTCAGAAACATTACTATTCGGTCCACCGAGTCTGGATCTTTCAGCTTGCATAATCATCATCAGTTCTGTTGGCTGGGGAGCAGAAGTGAGCAGAGGAAATTAGCGGATGTCTGCTCAGAAAATTACTTTATATGTTGGCGGAGTAATTTCTCAAATGAGGCTAGTAACAGAATTAATAAATTGGAAGTAATGCAGACTAGAGAGCATGTTGCTGTGCATGAAGTCTGGTGCACAGAAAGTGAGATTTGGAAAGAGAAGAAACAACAGAGTAGAAAGTAGCTTGACTCACTTTTCAGTTTAGTTTTCATCAGTATCATTTGAGAATTTCGTAAAATGTTTATTCAAGCAGCTTGAATAGAAGTTATCCAGTCAAAGCTGAGAGTCCCACAATCTGTGACATCTCTCTGATTTGACTGGGTTGTTCTGGCAAAGGAGGAAACCAATCACCATTCATCTTCCACTTATGATGACCTGTGAGTCATTTGTCACTTCAGCTCGTACAGAACTCCAGAAACATGTCCAGGAAGGTTGATCGCACCCAAGAGCCTAGATAAAATCGCTCAGACTCACAGATAGTGCATTACTTATAACCAGAGAGCCACTTGACACAGGAGTGGTCAAGATTATTGCTTTATTGGTGGCTTGAGGATGTCATTTGATATGCAGCACGAGTAGCCAAGCTTTAAAAGCACAGTGGCTCTCAGATTCCCACTTGTAAAAGTGCTATCAGACTTGTCCAGCCAGCTTCGGCGCCTGTGCTAGTTTTGGCACTGGCACTCGGCTGGAACCGGGATGCGCCTGGGGCCGGCTGCACACAAAAACACAGGGGCTACGTCCTGTGGAAATACAATACCACCACCCCTTCCCCCACTGTTTGGTTTACCAGCCAGGGCCTTGATCTTCTCCAGTGAAAAGTGCGCTTGGGCATAAGTGCTGGTGTGTATATTCAACTGTTTATGCTATGAGAGGGCAGGGGGCTTTAGGGGTCATCGTGTTGAAAAAGGACATCTTGCTCCTGAAAGCCTTTCAATCCCCTTCATAAAACCTCTGTTCTTATCTGTGAGTTTTCTGGATGTTTCATTTGTCAAATTGGATCTTAGGTTGCTCTCAGTGTGAAATGATCTTTGCTCTGGCATAACAGTATGCTGATATATGGAAAAGCAGATCTGAAAGGAATAACACAGGATGACTTTGTTTCACCAGTCTGACCCTGGTTCTGTCGTAATAATAGCTCTGTGTGACTCTCATTCTGGTTGACTCAGAGCAAATGCTGGCTGACAGTTGTTTCTGTGTGAGGACTAGCAGGCTGTTGGCCTTTTCCACAGCCCTATTGTACAGTAGGTATTATAAAACCACTGAATGGTACTATGCCAGGGCTGGCGATACTACAGCCAGTGCTGATATCGTACACAGCAGCCAGAGCAGCTTGTACCATCAATAATGCAGCTGGGTCAGGACATGGTGAACACGCAGAACCAGAATCACAAGATCTGTATTTCTATGTGTGTATGTGATGTTTTTTTTCTTTGTTTCATCCCCACCGCCTCAAGGAGAATAGCGCCAGTGTAGTCAAATGAGATGCTGAGCCAGGTGTGTGGACGCATGATTAGCTCTATATCCTACACCGCCCCTTCAGGATGAGGGGAATCCCCCAAGCTTCAAATGAACGAACTGGTTCATGACAGGCCAGTTAGGCTCGTTTGGCTTTGACGGGGTCTTTGTTTGTAATGGGCATTTTGTGGTTGCAGGGGGACATGGGAGGGTCGAGTATCAGGCCGCCTGACCAAACAGTCACCCCACTGTTCTCCAGCAGAGAACACACAGAGCAGCCTCAATTAGTTTCTGCAGTAATCTCCCTCCCCGTCACATGATCTGGGCTGTTTGTAATAACCCACAGGGGGCCTGGGCTGGGCCGATCAGGAAATGAGATGATCCATAGCTGACGGCCTAGACGCAGCCTCACTCTTCCCTGTTTATGGGCTTGGACTTCTGTGCCAGCTTGCCAGGATGGAAACAAATTCAAGGGTGATATCAGAACCGATAAGAGATCAGATTAGTGTTAAAAGCTTATCAGAGTTTCTGTGGTCCTGTTGGCTGTGTGCACATAGTCTCAGATCAGTGTTTCAATCACAACCTGCTGATAGCTATTTGTCATTTGCTGTATTTTGAGATTATAAGGATGCATTTTACTCCTTTTTGTGTTAAAGGTCCCTGCTATCTTATTAAAGTCCCAGCCTCTCAAAGACATCAGCATCCACATCACTTGTGTCATGTTCTCTGTAAATATTCTGCTCTGCCCTGCACTGTGTCAATCCCCACACAGCCCTCCTGATGCATACGTCGGCTATCAGTCGTGGAGCAGGATTGCAAATGATGAGTCAGTGAAGTGTTCACACAGTTCTCCATAAGAGAGCAGAGAAATACCTCATCTGAAAAGCTCCAGTTCAAAGGCTGAGATTTGCCGCTCATTGGCTCTCGGCGGAGTCAGAGATCAAAGCTAAATGCTGAGCAACAAATGTGTGTTTCTGTCACTGGTGATTTGTCTGTGTGTTTGATCAGCAGCCTCCCTTATCTGCCTGCCTCACTCTGCTGCTAATATGCAGTAATGGACTGCCTTTCATGAGACAAGAGATGAGGGGTTGATGTGGAGGATGTGATGGAGGTGAATGGACAAATCTAACAGAAGGTTAAAAAAACTGCATGATCAAGGTTCCTGCAGAGGACAGGTAAGGCATCATGCATGTGCATTTGTTTTGACATGACTTAAGATGTGCATTGTTGTTGTTAAATTCTGAGTAATTCATTAATGGCACAGAGATATCCACATATTACTAATCCTAGATAACAATCTCAAATACTGGTTTTTTCCAAACATCCCCTGCTCCTCCCTCCTCTGTCTTCTTTAGGACTTTGCATAAATTAAGACAGCAGACAAATAAAACCCCTTATTTATTTTGCTAAAAGAAAATCCCGGCTTTGACCCTTTCGTGTTAAAATGCATGTGGTTGTTAAAAAGAAAACAATTCCCACAGGATGGGCTGAAAGACCTTTTTCTGTTTGGTCTTGGCTGCCTTTGGTCTGGCAAAGGAGGAAATAGCTTGGCTTTTCAAGTCGCTATGTAAATACTAGAAGAAGTGTGCCACTGTGCTTTTGCACAAAAGCCAGCGTGGTGTTTTTGCAGGTCATTCTTAATTTAACAAGCAGACACAGCAAATCCACAGAGTGTTTTTTGGCCTCGAAGAGAATTAAATATGTTGTGACGTTCTATAAGCTTGGAAATTGCAGTGCTGCTGGATGCTTTCTTCTCTTCCTCTGGGCATGGAAGTTTCCCCTCTTAAGGAACAGTGGTGTTAAAAAGAAACTGTGTAAATCCAGTTATAATAACCTCCTGCTTCATTTCCGCCACAAAGTGAAAAATGTGACACCATCAGGCTCTCAGTTGGACCACTGGCCTCACTGATCTCTAAAGGCTAGAATACACCGGACACGTCGGCGACACGCCACGTCGTGGCTGCGGCGTTATTTTGATTTAAAACCATTCTAGTCCATCAGATCACTCACACAGAGCTCGCCACAACGCGTCCCAGACACGCGAGACGCCGCCAGCCTGCTAAAGATTCGCACCAGTTTAAAAAGGAGCGCCAGTCGCAGCTGTGCGCGTGTGTCACGACATGTTGAGTACTTTCTGACACCGCCATTACCATGACACCGACGTTACGACGCAGAATGGCTCCTATTACGGCACACAGAAATAAACCGCCACAAACATTACGGCACACATAAACAACAGTTCCATTAAATAACTTACTTACCCATTTTGAAAGAATTAGAATTAGGTTCCCAGAACACACGACGGCAGCTCTGATTACATATAAACAAAGAATTCACTTCCCGCTTCCAGTTTTCAATTCCCGCGTGATGTTGTGACTATCGCGCGATTTTTTAAAGCAGATCCTACGGCGCGCTGTGTCAGGAGCGCGTCTTGTGTGAGTACAAGACTCGCCAACACCGCAGCCAAAAGGTGGCGCATCGCTGAGGTATCCGGTGTATTCCAGCCTTAACACTTACACAATGGGTCGGATTAAAAAAGCTACATGTAGATTTTCTTTGAAGAAGAGTTCCCATAACAATTTGTCCACGGGCAGTTTGAGAAAGCACCATGTTGATTAAATAACCCCATAAAAAGGAACTGTGTTTAAAATACTAAATCTACTGAGAATTCACCTTTACAGTACAAGTCAGGAAAGCTCCAATGACACCAGCTGGCAGGCTCAAGAGCAGACTGCGGGGGTTTGTGACTGTCCATGTCCTCCTCCTCCTGCCAGCCCAGCCTCACGCTGTGCACAGCTGGACAGGAACTAGCTTGATGTTGTTTGTGTGGCCAGTGTTAAATAGGAGTTTACTGATGATGTGGAGGAGGATGGGTTTGTTGATTCAAAGAGGTAATAATGCCTGAGTGTGAGTGATGGTTTTCTATCAGGGGTCATTCCTGGTTAATGAGAAGTTATCTTCTTTCTGCAGCATTTTTTTCCCTGACAGCAATTAGGGCCCTTATAAATATACTACGGTTTACAATCTGTCACAAAAACAGCTGTTTATCAAATGTATGCTGATGCCCTGGGGCAGACCCAGAACTTGCTGGAGGGGTTTCCTCTGGCCTCAAAATGCTTTGGGATGTCCCAAAAGAAGTGGCAGAATTTAGATGATATTTAAAAAACTTGAATTTATTAAAGGCATCACTTTAATTTGTAAACTGAATCCAGTCAGTCTCTCATCACAGTTCTCCCATTCTTTTTTTCCTTCTCATCTTTCATCTCTTTTGTTCATTTCTTACATGGAGTAGTGAGATCCTGCAGTTTTCAGTTCTGTGTTTATTTGTTCCAAGGACAGTCATGCATACAGTATGTTCTCCAAACGTAAAAAAAGAACAGTATAACTGTCTACTAACTACTTAGATGTGGAACATAGAGACTTTATGTACTCTTAGGATTTCAAAGATGTAAAATGGTAACAGTTTTTTTCTGGTAGACTTTCTTGTCTGTCTGGAAAACCAATATTTCTTTCTGTTTAATGAACAAAAGGCTACTAATTTTCAGGTGCCATTGCTTGGATCCAATCTGCTGTGAACCTGTGCTGTAATCACATGACCTCGTTTACTCCGAAGCCCAGTATCTTAGTGGCTCTGTGTCTCAAGTCTTTGATGGCTGAAGCTCACAGCGCAGAGTCTTTATCAGATTTTCTTGTGAGCTGAGTGTCTGATTCCAGGAGGCAAAGGGACGGCGTTAGTGAGAGTCTCGGGGGGGGGATAAGGTAACAGGTGGGCTGAGTGCCATTCACTGGGGTCAGACAGCACAATGCTAGCATCTCCCTTTGATGCTGATACCATCTTCTGTGTGTGTGCTCAGCCCTGCTCCCTATTTCACTGCTCAGCGACTTTACATCCAGCTGCCACTGACTGTGTCTGCAGAACCGCTCCTGGATCCAATAACACAGCACCACTGTAAGACAATTACCCGCTTTAATAACGGGCGTCATTACACACCCAGTGGATAGAATATGAAATGCGAATTCTTGATGCAAATGTGTGTTGCACGTGGGAGGGTGAGCGGCATCAAATCCCATCTGCGCACTTGCTGATTACGACAGGTCTTTATGAGTTTAGTTTCATTAGAGCGTTTAGAGTTAATGATTATTTTCTGTGATTATTTTCTATAACTAAAAATAATTTTGATCATAGCCTGAATCTGATTTTAATTTGTGCATTGAACATTATCCATCTCTGCTTGTTTACATTCAGTCCAGCTGTATAGACCACATTTAAGAATGGCAGTACTAAACAATTAAACTAACCATTCATTACCAAATCAGAGTTTCAGAGCTGTAGAGCATGATATGACTTTTCACTGACAGTGTGGGTCTTCCTTATGGTGAACAAAGAGCCACAACACAAGAGAAGAGAAGGAACTGTGAGATGAAGAATGAGCTGATGAGTCATTTATGAGTTATACATTATTAAAAGAACCCTGATGGCAGAACGGAGACTGATGGCACCCAACATCTGGATTATGAGGATTTGTCCAAAAAAAGACCATTTTTTAACATGTGTATATCTAATGCACAATTATTTGTTGCCCACAAAGTGTTGTGATAAACTTACAATCATGATTGAGGATCAGCAGAGACACAAACTAACATTCCTCCAGACTGCAGTCATTATAATTTTATAAAGATGTGCTTTAGTTTTATTAGATAGTAAAGATTTATTAGTGAGAGATCAGAGAACAATAAACTAGTTAGTAATGTGTTTGTTGGTTTCCTTAGGTTTCATGGTCAATCTCAGTAACATAAAAGAGTTGTCTATATATGTACTTTCAATTGAGATATATAGTAAAGTACTTATATTTACTCCTAAACCTAGCAGCAGGTTGTGACGATTTGGCAGCAACAACCACAATCAAGCGATTGTCCCAGTCTTCTTTATAGAATGGTTTGAATTTAGCTGCATTGGGAGGTTTTCCAGCATGAATGAGCTGTTTCAGGTCAGACACTTTCTGATAGAAGGCAGAAATCTTCAATCAATTACAGCAACTTCTCCAGGTTCCAAAGCAGCAACGACCATCACACTGCCACCACCATGTCTGACTGTTGATGATGTTTTTCTGAAATTCAGAGTTACTTTCACTCCAGATGTAACAGAATGCACACCTTCAACAAAGGTGTGTTTCACTTTTTGTCTCATCAGTCAACAGAATCGTTTCTTAAATGTTTTGGAGACCTTTAAGATGTTGTTTTTGTAAATGGAGCTTTGTTTTTGGTTAGCAGACATTTTGACCCTGGAACTCTCCCATAGATGCATGAGCTCCTTTTAACATGAAGAAGGTTTTAGAAGTAAAAATTAATTGATTGATTGATTGATTGATTGATGTTAATTTGTGACCTCCTATGCTAACCTTAACAAGTGAGGCCTGCTTTAGATGTTGTTGTTTTGGGTTATTTGAATTCCTTAAGAACGGTGTCTGATGTGTTGCTTTTTGAGATCTTTTAACATACCTCATGTTGTCAGACAATTTCTATTGAAGTGCTTTCTTTAATTCTGGCAGTAACTAGGTTCAGATTTCAGTCAAATGAAATCACAATTTTTCCGTCTAGGTACTCATGGGAGAACCTGGTGGTGGTGTCTGGTACGTACCACATCTCCATGGGTTGGGAGGTGATGATAAGGTCTCGCTGGTGCTGCGTGGCATGTCACCAGTGCTGGGCATGTGTGAATTGCGTGTTTCTGACGTGCTGCGATTGTGTGTGTTGCCGGTGCTGCGTGCATGTGTTGGAGGTGCTGTGTGCACGTGTCACCAGTGCTGCGCGTGTGTGTCGGAGATGCTGCGAGTGTGTGTGTCAGCCATGTATGTCTACTAGCTTCAGAGGCCATGTGAGCACTCATTTGCTGCAACAGGATGTGAAGCTCATCAGATCGCGGGCTATGCCATTGGGACCGCAAAACAACTGGTCCACAAAGGCACGTTCAGGCTGTAGGTTCTGGTATGCACTAATTATGTGCACCCCTGACTATAATACAGTGATGTACAAAAACATAGGGCTGATTTGAGTCAGTGGGTTTTTGTCACATCTTTGTTGCTGTAGGTATCTCTGCTTTAACAGACAAAAAAGGGGCCCTTGGTGTTTTGAGGATGAAAACTTATCTTTTAAAGTAACCACATTTTGATGATTTGTATATTAATTTGAAAAAAAAAAAAACACCAACAACTGACAAATGTAGTTACAGGAATCATATTGTATCTTACAAAGCCTTGACTTGAAGTAAATGTATATAACAATGAATAGTTAAAAAATGCATAGTTCAATGAATAAGTAATATTTAGTCAATGTCATGTATTTGGTAAAGCATTTGGTTTGAATTGTCTATTATTTTGAGCTCAGTTGTCAAAAGTCATCATAATATTCCTCCTTAGAAATAATGCAATACAATGATCTTATTATATCAAAGACTCTGGCTTATGTTTCCGTATTATTAAATAAATTATCCCTATGGTTCGTGGAAACAATGTATTTTCTCAACATTTGAGAAAAAAAAATATAGAAAACTAATCATCTTAATATGAATATAATTATTATAAATGACCAGGTATTGGTTCCTCTGCTGATCTGGGATCAGGTCTTCAGCAGGTGGTTTGTGTGAGAGCTGGACCCAAACTCAATATCTAGAGAGGGAAAAAAAAAGGAAACAGAGAGAAAAACTGAGAGATTCTGTCATGCACTGGGTCAGAGGAATGCCTGACTATAATCATCTGTGATGGTATAATCACATCTCAGTCAAGCTTTACTCCAGGCTCCTCCACCCCCCTCCTCTTACTACTGAGCACAGCTCCCTCTGATATGAGTGAAAGTGGCAATCGAACTTTAGAGAGCCAAGTCTCAACTTTGTCAGAAGAGTCTTTATTATTCCAAGAGTTTCTTTTTTTTAGGCTAATCTACGAGCGCTTTTTCCACTTTAATCTGCGTCTGCGTGTGTGAAGAGTGTCCCACTGCGGCTGCCATACACTCAAAGATTAATGAACCCAATTTGCAAAAGTGACCTTTTGGCTGCTAAAGCACTGCCGCCGCTAAGCCTCTTCATGCCTGCCTTTAAAAAAAATTTGTTACAGAGAACAACTCTTCAGATAAGAGCGGGGAAAATAACCATATCACAAGTTAGAGGAGGAGTCTGGATTAAAGTCAGGCTGATGTGGAGACCATATGAGCCCCCAGAGGAAGAGTTTCAACTGAGAAATGAAGAATGATCAAAGTGTCAAATAAAGAATCTAAAGTTTGAATGATACGGACAGACCCTGGAACCCAAGTCTAAACAAACAGACACAGAAGGGTTTACAAGTCATTACAGATGTTCTATTAATACATCTGCACAACGGGCAAAGGAGAGAGGCTGAATTTACTAAAGGAAACGTTTAATATCAAAACGCTTAATATATTACTGTCTGGGTTGTTAATTAATTTTTATTTTCAATATAAACTGGACAACTTGTCTAATCATGGATTTTTAAATGAACTCTCTTTAGTGTTTTTTGGTGAAAAGTTGAATTTGATCCTCAAACCATTAAACGTACTGATTACAAGTCTTTTAGGGAGTCACGGTCACCTTCCTGTCACCTTTTAGCAAAAGGTCTAAAGGAATGTTTATTCCTTTGTATGTGTTTGTTGTTGTTGTTTCTTTTTTGGGGGTGGGGTAGGGGTTTGGTCTTGTCTTCCTGGATCCCATTTAAGGGTGGGGCTTTATGGAATTTCAGTTTATCAGTCAGTTTCTTCTTCTCCTGGTCTTTCTCCGTTATATTGAGAAATCTATCCTTGTCTGTACTGGTGTTCAATGGACACGTTCTCTGCCTGTGTCTTACATCCAACATGTGATGGACTGTCTCAGGACCATCATCGCAACCATTTTCTTCTTGTGTCCTGTCTGGTGTGGTGAAATAAACATGTTAATAAATATGAATAAGTGCAGAAATGAGAAGAAAATGTCTCAACTTGAAAAACAAAGCAACATATTTAGACTGTATTTTGTCAAATCATCAAAATTACATTTAAAATAATTTAAAAAAATCAATAAGGAACATTTAAGTTCTAAAATATTGCTGTGAGGTCTTTATATGCCTATTGTGGTGTCCCCCAAGGCTCTGTTTTAGAACCTAAACTCTTCACAATTGGCACAAAAGCTAAAGTCAAAACAGCATTTTTATCCACGTGAAACAACAGAACCTTCTTGCAGCTAGGAGCTGCAGAGAATCCATCTTCTTGTCCTCTAAGGAGGGTTGTCTCTTGTGTAGGAGTCCACCAACAAGAGCTCCAACATGGAGAAACTCAGCAGCCCGGCTCCTGGAGGGTGTCCACTTGGTTAGTGAGAGTCATTCAGAGTTCTAAAATACTGAGCGAGATCATGCATAAAGGTATTCTCAAGATGGGACCAAAACAGCTATAAAGACCTTTTCTCATCTAAGATGAACTTTAAATTCTGTAATCATCATCATCATCATCATCATCATCATCATCATCATCATCAGTAATCTAAATAACTGGTATTTAAATGATATACTATGTAGATTATGTTAACAATTTTGGCCCCAAACTTACATTTATTTACATTTACACAGAACATAATAATAATAATAATAATAATAATAATAATAATAATAATAATAATAATAATAATAATAATAATAATAATAATGGCAACAATAACAATAATATTTATTTATTTCAAAAATAAAATTACCTTTCATAATTACCATACATTGACAAAAAGAATGAGATTAGATACATTTTGTTTTTAGTGTTTTTAAGTTTCCTATATTGTAAAATGCTTTAGGCTTTAGGGTAACATTCAGTGTTTTAGTTCTGTATTCATTAATTTGTTTTCTTATAGCTTGTACCTGTATGTACTTGTTCGTGAACATGTCTCCAGTTTTAAGTCTATTTATTTATGTATAAATTGGGTTTTCATCTCTTATGTTAGTGTTTGTGTAAGCAGCTTTCATACTGTGGAATTTAAAAAACCAACAAACAAAATGAGGCCCCCAAGCTGCTCTTCAGCATCACAATAATAACTAAACGAGTAAAACGTCTTTTTCACTGCAGCATAAAGTCTGAATACAAGGCTTTCCCTCATGGCACAAACATTGTTCCATTATCATTACAGAGGATGCAAAAGACTCAAGCAACTGGCTAAGATCACCAGATGTAAAGAGAGAAGTGTGACATATTTTTATTAGACTCTTTATCTGTTTTTTTAACCAGAATTTGCTTTCAGTTGTTTGTCCGTATCTTTTCTTTGAGATTATTAGAATCTAATTGTCTGATTCTGTGTCCAGTGGTGGCTGGTGACATTTTTTTTGGTGGGGCAAAAACTCACATATCACCACTAGAGCAGGGGATGGAAGGAAAAATAATATCAATATAATCAGATACAAATAAAAATAAAAAAAAACAACCACAATGTGGTCACAACAGAAATACATGTAAGAGTTTCAGGGAAAAAACAACCTGACCTAAACAAGGTCAAAAAAATAACTTAATATTCACAATGAAGTTTGTACAGCTTTCTACTGAAAGGACAAAGTCTGCTGATAAAAACACTGGTTCTCAGCAGCACCAGGCTTCAGATCCTGAACATAAAAATGCATTTATTTTAAATCCTGAAGGTCCTCAGCCACACAGTTTAGACTCTGCAGCAAGAGTTGATGAAAACAAGCTAAACTGAGATCATATGACATCAAATATCTAACCTCATGACTGAAATAAACTCTGACACTAATGTTCAGTGCACAGTCAGGCATGAACAGTCTGAACCAGCCTGGTCTGAACCGGGACCCAGTCTGAACCGGCTCGGTACCGGACCTGATTCAAACTGAACCGGTCCAAAATGACCTGGTACCGGACTTTGTACCCGACTTGAACCAGAACCCGGTCTGAACTCTAAGAAACAACCCAAATCACTCACTGACTGTCGAGTTGATTAAATCAGGATACATGAATCAATCAGCTGGGCTGACAAAACTGTCAAGAAGGATTCTTTGAAAAAATATCCATTTAGCTTCCTCCATGATAAGAACTCCTTCCTCCTTGCAAGCTACCTGGAGCTTCCAGGTCAAGTCCTGATCTGAGCCGATTCTCCGGTCTTCTGCACATGCTGCAGTTGCTACATTTTGCGACCCAGACCTTTCAATCTGGTAAAAAAGTGAGAGAACAGTTTAAAACTACACCTAAATGCAGATTATACACAACACTTATAGTATGTATAATGGATAGTTCATTTAGTTTAATTTTCTTGGTTCTTTTAAAACTATTTTGTGATTTCAACCGTCTTCTTCCTCCTCCTCCTCCTGTGAGACTGGTGGGGCTGCGCCCTATAGCGCCTCCTATTGATGGGCCGCCACTGCCGGTGTCACAACTCCATAAAGGTTTAATGTTGAAAACAAATAAAGACAAGTTTAACCAATATTTTCATAAATAGTATCACTAACTTTGCATGCAGAAGTCCTACTGTGTTATTTTCTTTATTTACCCCTCACACTAAGAAGAGTGTCTCTTCTCACATTTAGCCGTCCCACTACATGTCCACTCGTCCCTATTTCTACTAAGCTACTCGAATCCATAGCTGCTATGGAACTGCAGCAGTCACACATGTGATTAATACCTCAGTAACATCTGGTACATTTCCCATCTCACTCAAGCATGCTCAGGTTACACCGCTGCTCAAGAAACCCTCCTTCTCATGTGTAAAACCTGTAGACCTGTCTCTCTCCTCCTGTTTCTGTTTAAAATCAATGAAACAGTAGCAGGTCACAGAAAACCTCTCACAAAACAATCTCCTTGACCCACACCAATTCAAAAATGGCCACTCACTCACATCAAATTTAAGTGGCTGATGCTAGCATACAAAGTCCAGAATGGAACGGCTCCCATCTCCTTGAATCTTCTTCCAATCATCAAAGAATGATCAGCTAGCAGTTCAGTTTTAAAACAAACTTTATTAAAAGATAAAACAACAAAGAGAGAAAAGTTCCTTTTTAAGGTTTGTCAAAGTATAAGCAACTAGTAGAAAGTGATTTTAACATCAGATCATCAAAAATCTTAATATTTTTCATGCTGGATAGATCAACTTTCAAAATAAAATATTTCCGCAAGATATATGACCAGAGCATTGTGCTAAGAAGGGTGAGAATCTGCAGCTGATGATCTGTGGAAAATATTTTCATGTTTGATCTTAATCTTGTATTTATTGATGCCTAACCTCATCAAGGTTATGAAGCAGTAAAAAATGTAAGCAAATGTTTAATTGCAACAAAGTGAATCCAGATTTCTCATCAACCTACAGTAATTATCCAGGACAAAGCTTTTTACAAAGCTTCATTCTGTCATGTGTTTAGCTTCACTTCTCCCTATAACTCTAAAAGTGGACTTTGGTCCCAGTTAAATGTGATCAACCCCTCTCTGAGTTCATTTATTAAACTGATGTCACTAATCAGATAAATTAAAGGTGTCACATTTGACATTTTAGTCTTTGC
>SSNR01000007.1:4648895-4665070 GCA_006937965.1 Callopanchax toddi | reverse complement strand
AAGATTAGGTTAATTGCAGAACATGAATAATGTGTTTTCCAGACACATATTTCTGCACATATGGCTCAAAACGCTGATGGTTTGAGAGGCATTTTAGCAGCAGCAACATTTCAGGTTGGTTTAAAGGTTTGTAACCAGCAGTGTTCTACCTGAAAAATGACCCTATCCATCATTCATACTGTGAGGACATCACTTTAGCTTTTAGTGGTATTGAAGTGCACTAAAATAGAGCTTAGCTGTTGCATTTCTTCCATTTCCTGCTCTATTTATTTGGTTAAAAACAATTTAGGTGCAATCAAAAGAAGGGAATCGTGATTATTTTTTACGGTGAGTTAAAATAAATTTGGATAGTGAAGTCAAAAACAGGTACTGGATGGGTTTATCGTTGGCAGAAAGATTAATTATAGTATCATTCATTTTAGACAAATATGTTTTAAAGAAAATGAGTGAAACACCAGATCTGTCAGGAATATTAATAAGTTTGTTTATTTTTCCAGAGGCTGTCTGGCAGATATAAACCACATATGTTAATTGGGGACCTTTTTCATCTCTGTCACTGAGATCCAGGTGTTTTTTACATCTTGTGTCTGCCGTTTGTGTGTAGGCATGCTGCACCAGCACGCATGTCTCTGTTTGTGAGGGGAGTGCACGAGGAACCCAATCACGTCGTTCTGGCAGTGTTCTGAAAACCATTCCACAGGCTTCACCTTACCCAGATAAGGCATGTGTTCCTCTCAGCCTTTCTGCTTCTCTCTTTGTCATTGAGACTAGAAAATGTGAACATCTTATAAAATGTCATCCATCCATTCATCCTGATGACAGATCAAAACCAATGGCAGAGTGATCATCGAAGTACTCCAATGTTAGACAAACAAACTGATTTATAACAAATAAAATAAGTTTTTAACAAAGTAATTCAGCAAAGATTAAAATCTACCATTGTTTGAAGGCATTCATATCCACTGCCGCCTTTCATGCCAGTTTAGAAAATACGAAGTTATTCCAACATCCTCATATTGTGACGGGGTCCATTATCAGTTCCGGGTGGTCACTCTGTTTTGTATCTGTGGCGGCGTGCTCTCTCATCAAATGGATACTTATTCAAAGAATCCTTCTTGACAGCTTGTGACAACCCTACTGATTGATTCCATGTTGTGTTCTAATTTGATCAACTCCATGGTGAGTTGTTTGCTTTGTTTGTTTCTTTTGTTATGTTAAATGTTCGCCCTACTGATGAGCTAATGCTAAGCTAATGAGCTTGAAGTCCTAATTTTTTTCACCTTTATTTTACCAGGTAAACTGTTTGAGAACATGTTCTCATTTACAAACATGACCTGGACAGAAGGTCTTGGAAGGAGGTGCAAAAACAACAATCTAATCTAATTAGTAATTTTATTTATTAAACTGCGACATGTCTTTGTTATCATCATGGCTGAACATTAGACTAATACTGTACTTAAAGTGTTGATTGAATGTTTTGGTTGTTGTAGTTTTGTCCGTTTTGGATGTTTTTCTTAACTTTTCCTGTTAATTATTTTGTAAAAGGATACTTTTGTAACTAAAACTATCACATATAGACATGACTAAAATGCGACTAAAACTAATCAGCATTTTAGTCCAAAAAAAGACTAAAACCAAAGGGGCTGCCAAAAACAACACTGCTGTAGTGGATGATGATTAGCTGCTACATTGTCAAAATGTATTTGAATATCAGTAATATTACTTAGTTATTCCCAGTTTTGTTGTAGCTGCAGCGGCCACCATTTAAGTCAATCAGTTGTTCATTTAGTGAAAACTTTCTTAGAGATAAAATAAAATGTGATTTTGGTATTTTGCTAACAGACATGTTTGACTCCAACATTTAATACTAAAAACGTTGAGTTGGTCGTGCTGATCCTACAGTGAAAGTAACTTTTATACTTTCTCACACATAACTATTACATTTTACTCATCCAGCTCCCTTGGCTCCCCATCCATTAGGATACATTTTAAGGTTCTGGTTCTGATGTACTGGACTCTGAATAATCAATCATACATCAATGTACTTTTCTATTTGTATGTCTCTAGCAGGTCTTTAAGGTCATGTGACCAAGGCTGTCACATGACCTTAAAGGCTGTCCCTACAAGGCTGAAGACTAGAGGTGACAGGACCTTCTCAACAGTGGCTCCAGGACTTTGAAACTCTCCCCTGCAGTTTGTTGATTCAGTGGAGTTTTTAAAAAAGCAACTAAAAACACATCTTTTTAAACAGCTTTTAATGAATTATTTAGTTTTACTGCATGTTTTTGGTGTCTTTATTGTTTCTGAACAACCGTTTGTGGTTTTTATCTTGATAAGTGCTTAATCAATAAAGCCTTACTTACTAATTTTAGCAATGATTTTTGCCCTACTTGGTTTCTGTAAACACAAATCAATTGGTCAGCTAGAAAAGCACCAAAGCCCTTTAATTGCCCCAACAGAGTAAATTAGTATATTGTTCAAAGCCTTTTATGAGACAACCCCATGTTTAAGAGCCTTAACTTTGTTAGTTTTTATTTTTTTAAACTTGAACACATCCAACAACACACGTCAGGTATTAGTACTTTTCAGCCTGCTAATCACAATGTGTTTGATTACACTGGGGAAGTTGCTTAATGTTTTCTTTTTTTCCACTAGACAAGAGGAGTCTGTTGAGAGTATGGTCATTGGGTTAGGACATTAGTTATCCCCTCCTCATTCACACAACGTGCTCTCAGAAGCTGAGACCATCACCTAGCAACCAGTGGACCGTTTAGAGAAATTCTTCTATGTGGTCATGTTCACTCCAACAGGATGAGTCAAACCGTTCAACTAACTTTCACATTTTTGGACACTTTTGATTCTTGAACTTCTGCAGGTATCTTTGTCTTATTCTGCATCACCAGACAGTGTTCTGATAAACACTCTCTGCACTGTGGCTGCTTTTTATTAAGAATTTAGCAGCTGTCTCTCAATAAGAAGAACTCAAAAATAATTAATACCATCTGAGAACAGCATGCAAAAATGCTCCCATGTCCTCACAGTGTGAGACTTGTTCGCAGTGGGGAGGGGGACGGATCAACAGAAAATTAATTTGAGACAGGAGTGTGCTGTGAAAAAGATAGGAGGGGCAGAGACAGATAGAAAGGGAGTAGAGAAAGCTTCCAGTGAGGCGAGGAGTCTGGGCCAGATGGGGTCCCTGGGTTCTCCTCTCAGTCCTCTGTTTACACTTAGAGAAATTTCTGACAATTTCACAGCTCCTCTTTCAGTGGCCATTGAAAAGGGACAGATTCTTTCCTGGTTACTCACCCTCTATCCAGTGAGAGTGGTTGCTATCATGGGAAAATCCAAACCTTTGGCATCCCCAGTGGGTTACCTCTTTGCGTTACGCTATAGCCTCAGCGCAAACAGCGGCCCCACGTAATGCCTGTGAAATCTGTGTGTGTGTGAGGTTCAGGACACATCGCTGGGATTAAATCAAACAGGACCCCTCATTCAGTGGGTCCACTCTGCAGTGCCGGGGTCTGTTTGCATTCATGTGGCTCTTTCAGCAAAGTCCAGTAGGAGCGTTTCTCTCTGTTTGCTCTGAGCAGGAGAATGTATACATGATTGTTCCTAATATGTGGCTCGATCCTGCCAAATGTCATGGCCACAAAAAGTCTCTTCTCCTTAATCAGATGAGGGCTCATGAAGGGCAAAATGGTGCAATGACCTCTATGACAACTGGAAAGAGAAGAGATAGCTATTAATGGACGAAGCATAAAAGGAAACAAATGAGAGGATGGACGCTCAACCAGAGAAAGTAGCAACAAGACTCATCCTGGACCATATTTCAAGTAGATGGAAGTGGACTTGCTTGCTTTATGATGCCCTTAAATATGCTTAAACTAGCTGTGGTCTCTTTGTTCTGCCTCATTCAGACAGGAGCTGTGGGCCTCTTTACGCCTCGTCCCAGGTGTCTCATTACACAGCCACCTTAACACACACACTCACACACCAACTCATATAGAGTTATGACCATCTCAGCCTGTGAAAGCTATACTGTTAGGAAAACATTAGGCTCAAGCACAAAGGCAACCACAGAATCTTCTCAGTTTTTTCTGCGCTTGTTGAAAAGACGTGGAGGCAGTAAACTGTGTGTGTGTGTGTGTATGTGTGTGTGCGTGCACCAGATTATCAAATGAACAATAAGTAAAAACTGTGGGGATCCTCTGGTAAACCCAGCTGATGCTAAAAGAAATCACTTGCAGACTGTGTGAAGGTTTATGACTCATTCAGGTTGCTGGGTGTTTAATGAGCATATGAAAAGAAGTAATCAGGTGTGCTTGGCAGTGGTCCTGCATGCTATTATTGCTGAACATGGAGCGCGTTGATGAGTTATGCATGTTGTTTTGGAGAACAGTGTGAGACAATCTGAGGCACAGCTCCGAGTTGAGAATATTGATCACGCACAGCATCAAACAAGGAGAGCCAGCTGGGAGTCGGCAGGAGAGCGCAACATTCGCTGAAGCCCACTGGTGTACTTCCTCCCATATTCTACTTTGTTCGCGTACTTCCAGCACCCCACGCTTTCCCCCAGCAACACCTCCCCTCTTTTCTCTCCCAGCAATGACCACTCAGAAGACTAGAGAGATTGGCAGAGGAGGGGATGTGTGGAGGAGAGTGCAAAAGAGAGCACTTAGTCTGTAGGGCATTAATAAGCATAGCTCTTGGCGAGCAAGTGCTTCCTACATTCCCACACAAAAAAAAAAAACCCAACACGCACACACAAACACATGAGCGCATTTTCTGCCTATTGCACGTTCAGTGATGGTTGGCTCCATGCCAGCACCTCCCCGGGGTTGAAAAGAGGGGATGCGTAGTGCAGACTACAGCAGGAGCGTCTGTCTGAGGGAATGGCAGAGTGTGCAGAGCGCTGTGCCACTGTGGAACAATCCATTATCCATACCCCTCAGTCCTCGTTTCAATGGTTCCTGACAAGAAAAATGTAGAACCAAAGTGTCAAGCAACAGGCTCCTGAGAATCAAACATCTGGAGGTCCACATTCCCCAAGCTGATATTCAGTCTGAGTGAAAGCAGTGATCTCTGTTTTAATGACCTCCTGCTCCCTCGTGTATTTATGACAGGTGTAGCTGCGGGGACGGACACTGACTGGAGTGGCCTGTTTGACCAATGTCACCAATACGCTGACGGACCATCATGAGCCAAAAGCTACAGCAAAAAGATTCAACTGAAGTCCTTCTCTCTTCTCAGCACAGAGGTGCTTGTCCCTGCATATTTGGCCCCATGGCTGCATTCACTTCACCCTGCAGGATGGGTGTCTTCATGGAGTGACACGACCAGGAGAAGGACAGCAACTGAGACAAAAAACCCACACAGCTCAACATAAATGCACTCTGCCACTGCAGGATGCATGCAGCCAGAGACGGAAACACACTGAAGCAGAATGGTCAGCAGAGAAAGTGGAAACAAACAGGAAAGTGAGTGAGTCATGGGATTTATTTTGAGTGACTGGAGGAGTAAACACTGAGCTACTTCGCCAACCATGTGCTTCCCATTTATTCTTTAATCATGCAAAATTGAGCTCTTTCTGAAAAAGTCTGTTTTCATTCATTTCATAAATTTGAAAGAGATGAGCATATATAACTAAATTATATATTCATTTCAAAGGGATATTAGGTGACACTAACTCTCTGAAACCACACGGATAATTTAATTTCACCAGTAATCTGAATGAAAACTTCATCAGAGCTAAAAGGTCTGCCGGAACCCTCATACACTGAATGAAATTACTTTTTTAAAAAAAGAAAATGCTATCTTTAGTAGCTTTAATGAAAATACCTCAAGTTGTGTCAATATTTGGTTTAATTTTCTCTTGTGATGTGAGACCGATAACTGTGTTTTCTGAATATGCAAACGTTTCAGTTGTTTCAACCTCATGTGTACATAGAATTGTGAATTAGAAGCCTCAAAATGAGAGCATTTTACACAACTTTAAAATATCTTGAAACTCCACCCATGTGTTTTTGTGTAAGCAGCTAAAATGCAGCTTTTTATAAAGGATAATGTCATAGCCCAACCTCTAACTTAACTCATGACCCTAAGCACTTCAGATGTAACAACAGCCTATTCATTCATCTTTAGGACTTTTGTGCAGATGAAAAACTTTCTAAAAACACTGTTGTGTTTACGAGGATAAGTTTTGCAAAAACAAAAAAAGAAGATAATTTGGGGAAACCTTTGTTTACAATGCAAGCAAGACTTCTGGGAGTTTTTTTTTTAATGCATGTTAACTCAGTCAACTAGAACAATGCACCAATTTTCTCCCATTGGTTGTTATTCAATCATCATTTCCTACCAGGCATTTGTTTTTGGGGTCAGCAAACAAAACATTATTTGTTGTCTATTTTCAAGTGCGTTTTCTATTAAAGTAAAGAAAAATGATTCTTATTCATTGAAGGTGGCTTCCTGTACAGTCCTTTGGTGCTTCTAGGGGTCAGGTCCAGAAGGATTTTCTGATTTTTCCTGCCTAAATAACTGTGTAATACTTAATTGACAGCAGTGTAAAGGTTTCCATGAACTGCTGTGAAACACTAGCCTGGTAAACCAGACTATATATGTAGATATATAGTCTGGCCACGGTCCACTGAAACGACTCATTCATAGGAGCGGGACCGACGGTTGTCAATCAAACCATCTTCACATGCTATTGGATAGTGCTAGAGCCATTTAGCAACAACCGGAAACAGCTGGTAGAGTAAACTTTTACCGTGTCCCGTCGGCAAAGCGGCCAATAAATCCTCTTTCAAAATAAAAGACTTTAGTGCCGCTATCTGTTCATGTCTTAAAGAAAAGCCCAAATCTAAATCGTCCAAAGTTGATAACAAAGACGTTTCAAACGAACGCGGTTTCCGAACTGCTGCTATGTTGTTTAAATTCAGCCGGAGCGCTGATGTCATCGGCTAATCCCGCCCTCCACCCCATTTAGGCGTTGTGATTGGCCCAGTACGAGACTGACCGGACCAATCAGTGGGCTGCAGAGGTTCCATTGAGCGTGTCTAGACCAAATTTCTGCAGAGCAGAACTGACGATCTAGTATACTAGGCTAGTGAAACGCAGGAGATCTGAGGTCTTGTAAAACCGAGCACCAATACACTACCAAGCCATTTTAAGCTCGCCAAAATGGTCACAATGTCACAAACACTTCTTTTGGTCAGTTTTTAAAATTGTTTTCCCGATGTCCTCGTCTGTGCTGCAGTAACAGAGTTTAGTAGGAAACAGATGAACAATTAACTCATTCAGTGGTTTTATTCAGCGCTCATACAAATCTAATATCAACATTTATTAGCAATTCCAATGAAACAGACTTGAAAAATATTTGACAAAGTCATTACGTAATGTTAATATATTAAGAGCTTACTTTAACGGAACATGCGGTTTATTTGAATGCAAAGGAAAGAAACTCAAGAGCATGACTCCTTAGGAGAGATAAAGAGACTTTGACTTCACTATACGGAGTCATTTCAGTGTGAAGGGTCTGGAGCAGTCTTTAATTCATTATTGATCTCCAGGTTCCATCAGACTTGTTCGTTTGTACATTAAAGAGGGCTATTACTGTCCTTCAAAGCCTGCCCTGTCATGTTCCATATTCAGCTTATTTTATTGGTGTGTGGTGTAAATTTCCAGCCTCAGAAGAGGAAGGAGATTTTTATCTACATAACTCTTTAGACAGGTGAGAATAATCGTGTGGTTCTTGTTGTCAACAGGATTACTGATCTTGTTTTCATGAAATATTTAAAGTTTGTAAAATAAAGAATGATTACTGCAAAATATAGGAGAGTTGTTAATGTTCCTATCTCACACTGTGTAGTTCTTCCAGGTCTTGATTCCCCCTTTTAACCCTTCATTCTAATGCTCCAAAACTCTCTGCTATGGGGAAAAGCTGAAATATTCAGGAACACCAGAGACTGTATGCAAGCAGAAATGTACAATATATATCATTTGGCCTTAAGGCAACAATTATGTATTTATAGCTTGGACCTGGTTCGTCTCAGATGTTCTCAAGCTCTTGTACAAATGCTTGTCAGTCATTTTGACAAGCCGTCTGCTTCACTATGCCACATACGCTGTGCTAATTTATACCATATACATGCAGCTGAGCCCACAACAGGTGAACCAGATGTTGATCACACCTGATCTGCAGTGTGATGTCAGGGTCAGGTGTGTTTTGGAAACACATCCTTTTCTTTCCACTGCCTGTCTTTATCTGCTGCAACTCAAGACATGCACTTTGTCCCAGAATGCTCACAGCAGATATTATACTCGTTACATCTTCATTACAGCCTAACTCAGTAAACAAGAGCCTGTACTGAAATGTATATGATTTAGCAAAATCATGGCATAAATGCAGAGCCTTTTTTATTTTTGGTGACAAAGTTTAATAAGATAAGGGAAATTGTTTCAGCTTGCTTCTTTTAAAGTTCCCAAATCATCCAATATGAGAAGACAGTCAATCCCAACACAAACATTCTCAATAAAACAGCAGTTACAGGCATACTTAGGCAAAATCATTCAGAATCTTTTTGCACAGACAAAGACAGAGTGCTTATTATGTGTTCTAGCATAAATGTTAGTCTTCTAACAAAAATAATCATGATTTTATTATGCTGCTCTTTTTAAAGATCTATGACAAAGTAAACAAAAAAGAAGAAAAAATATACAAAAAGTAAATTTATTTAAACAATAACATCTATTGCACAAGTATAAATATTTACAGCTGTGCTGGCTGTGAACAGAGGATCCCAAACATTTATGTTTTTGACCTATAAAGTCACATTGACAGAGACCCAACTCTGTTAATCAACTAAACAAACTTTGCCAGTAAGCTAATTAAACAACAGCACACTGACAACACAAAACGCCCCAAAAACTATCTCACCATTTTCATCCATGAATGACCAAGGTTCTATCTAAAACCTCCTTTTAGCTATAATTTCAGTAATTAGATTTTAGAAGATCAACTGAAGACCTCAAAGCTTCTCCAAAGTGTGACCTATCAGGTACAATTTATAGAAGGGTTGCTGTTTACACTGGGAGACAAACTGGAACTTTATCTGCAGTCATGAGAGCATTGCTCTGGTCTGTAGTGGTAAAGAAGCAGTTCCAGGCCTCACAACATCCTGGATACAATTTGTATAATGAGCGTCCTCTGTAGGGTGGCTGGGCTCAGGTTTAGAGCTAAGTTGAAGAGCTCCATCCTGTAAGAGGAGCTCAGAGTAGAGACGCTGCTCCTCCTCATCTAAATGAGTCAGCTGAGGTGGTTTGAGCATCAACTGCTTACGATCACATTCCCATTACAGGTGTTTTGAGCACATCCTACTGGGAGCAGACCCAAAACTCACTGGAGGGATTACATATCCTCTCTGGCCTGGAAGTGCTTTGTAATTCCCATGGACCATGACAAATGTTATATGTTCCTGTTTTTCATTCATATTTAAAAAATCTGGCTGTTCTTCTTGATTACATTTGACAGAATTACACGTAGCTAATAAGAGGTGAAATGCATGACTTCATTACAACATATACATCTGAACAAACATAATCTCACACACCTATTTGAATGTTAATTAGCTCTTCATTAACACACCACACCATTTCTAAATATCTGACATGCATTAAACATGGCTGCTAATGAATGTGACCAAAATTATGCCAGCTCGCTTTGATCTGCATGAAGGATCTCTGAGCATAATTATTCAAAATCGTTGTGTGTGTGTGTGTGTGTGGGTATGTCATGTGTCTCTGTGATTTGGACCATGATCTGCTACATGCCAGTTTGAGTTCTGGTGCGTTGTGTGACAGAGCCCTCTGTCGAATCACACATACACCCCCCCCCCCTCTTCCTGCACATTTCACATGGAGGGGTGTTTGGAGGCCAAGCCATCTGCCTGCTCATCATCCACTGGAAAATTCACCATTTAACCACCTTAAATAACAACAAACCAGGTAGCTACCAGCAAGCTTCAGCATTTAGACAGCCTGCCAGGCAGCGGAGCAGACATGACAGCCAGCTTTTCTCCAGCCAAGTTGCAGGAAGCAGCTGAACACATACGGAATAGACGGGTTTCAGGGAGATAATCACGGGTTTCGCTGTGAAAAGGGAGCAGAAGGGCAAGCAGAGGGTCTGGCTGAGAGGGTAATGAGGCTAATAGAGCTGGTAAATGAAAAGCCAGCTGATGATACCACTGCAGCTGATTCTATCTGCACTCATATTTAACCCTCTTGTACGTGTGTGTGGGTAAAAGAGAGTAAAAAAGGAAGGACATAGTTTCCAGGAGCTGAAAAAAAGGGAGTGGCATGAAGGCCAGAGACCTCCCTGTGGGTCTGATGAATCCTTCACAGTTCTGAGAGCTTTATGAAACATTTATGATAGACGTCACTCCTTTCTGTTCCTCTGTCACTGCTTCCGTTTCTTCATCTGCTTCACTTAAGCATGAATTTCATTTGTCCAGAATGACTCACCTGAGTGTTCCGACCCCAGCAGATTGAGAAATGCTGCCTATTCACCCTGGTATTACCCTCCACCCTAAGCCTGTCGGTGCTCGCCGTCTCCCACATTCCAATAAAACAGGACCCGACTGGTCGCTCTTTGGAAACCAGAGAATTGTTTGTGATATATTTACTACTTGACTGAGATGGTTTATGACGTGAGCTTTCTCACACGAATACAAACATTCACGTTTAGGTTCACTGTCAACAAACGAGGGATCAGCCTCTCTCCCATCTGCTGAGTGTGTCAGTTTGCCGCAGGCATTAAGGCACCTTCAGAAGCTTCGCGCACACACACACACACACACACACCCCACAACAAGAAGCAAGTCACACCACAATAGTATATTCAGTTCAAAACTAGAGCAGACAGCTCCGTAGCAACAGGAATACATTACACCAATTCCATGTAGGAATCTATTTTCAGTAGAAATGTAAATGAAACTGGAAGAAAAGCTTGTTTTTAGTCAAATTGAGCTTTTTTCTCTCCTAAATGTTGTTGTCTAGACACAGGATGCTTTTTTCTTTAGAATGCTCCTTTTACTGAATCCAGCTTAGCAAACTGTTGTAACACGTATAAAACACTGCAAAAGAAAACTAAAGAAAGGACAGTTTTAAAACTGTTTACAAGAAATTTCTAGCTGCAACCGCCTCCCCAAAAAACCAAAACCTTATTCAGTGAGTAAACCGTGAATTTGTGCAGTCGGAACAAAATCGGCTTCAACCATTTGTGCTCAGGCTGCATCAGATGGCACAGTAATCACTCGTAGGGATGCCAGCTCAAGCTATGCTGGTAACTGTGGCGGTTTTCTTTGGTTTGATCTCATTCCAGCTCATGTGCATCGACACCGTCGCTTGCCTAGATCCCCGTGTCTAAATTGGATTGGACAGTTCTGGTGTCATGACCTCTGTTCGAGTCAGTATGAGATCAGAAATTTGGATGGCTGTCAATGCTCTCCCATTAGCTTACCTACTGTATAGATTTTCCTTTGAACACAGATGGCTTTTATTTCTGATCCCTCCACCATCATCACAAGAGTTCCCTTTTTGTCTGATTAGACCAAACCATTATCCTCTATTTTAAAATCAATATTGTCACTTATGTCTGTCTGCTGGGCAGCAAAGACAGAAACTTTCTTCTTTTTGCTGAGTCATGCTGTTAGCTGGTCGTAATGTTTTTCATCATAGTTTGAGAAAGTTTTAAGTAAACTGATGAATCTATACTTACGTTTTAGAGAGTGTGTGGATCACTTCTACAAATATCCTCCACATAACTTAAACACAAAAAGCTTCTTGTGACAGAATGAATCCCCAAATGTATCTGATTAAAACAATAGGAAATCAACCTGAGTCAGGGAGAATTTTAAGGTTGGAACATCTAAGAGTTTTATTTGTCTGCTCAACTCTCAAATCTTGTTTACATTTTGTCAGGGTGTCAATTTGACAATCTCCTGTCACATTTAGTAGTTCTAATAAACTATGTTTGTGTTGGCGCCTCTTAGAGAAAACAAGTCTAATCGATTAACAGCTCTGTTTGTGTCAGACACACAACTTGTCCCAGATTATGCTGAATACACAAATGTACTAGAAAAGACATTTGTGTGCGTGTTAGCAACAGGAGTTTCAACCTTATTGGCAGCCATTTCTGTCACCTCTGTCTAAGATGGTAAGCAGGGTAAGGGTGGACGGACAGACGTGAGATGAGACCACTTCTCTTTTTTCTCTGGTTCTACATTTTCTTTTAAAGACTTTTCCTCTTCTGTAGCTGAAAGTTTTTTAACTTATTAATCTCCTTGGCAGCATAGCTCACCAGGTGATGTGCTGAGAGGGCTTATCAGCTGTTTAACAGGTCACAGGAGACCAGCTGGTTAAGCCCCTTAGCTCGTGACCGGAAACACCCCTGACGTTATGAGACTCTTACTCTCGGAGATAAAGCTTGCACCACCCACACCTGGCTGCCCCTGCCCGTTGCTACCCTCCTACAGTGCATGGACATATGGATACAAAGACAACCAGGCAGGTTTTGCAGCAGCACTATCCATCTGTACTGCATTTTTATGGCCGCCTGCTCAGTATTCTCAGGTGTTCATTTGTAAACCACATCCAGCTTCTGAAGACACAACGTGGGACGAGCTGACAAAGAGCTGTGAATAATGTATTATCTACTGTTGACTTACATGTTGATACAGTTAACATTTACATTCAACTTTGCAAACAAACCCCTCACACAGGTCTGCCAGTGTGTGTGCGTGTGTGTGTGTGTGTGTGTGTGTGTGTGTGTGTGTATGTGAAATGGTAACTTGTTGCATGTAATGGTGTATGACGTGGAACAGCTGACAACATGACAGGGTCTTTGCAGGCAACAGGAAGCAGAGCAGAGACCTCTAGTCTGTCCTGTCGCAGAGCCCACAAGCATTCAGCCATTTAATTTACTCACTGCCCTAATGCAATTATTGCCAAAGTAATTTAAAATCTCTAAGAAGCCTCTGTCTGCCTGTTGTATTTAATTAGTTCTGTTGGTGCTGCTGCCTCTTATGAAGGATGCTCGATCTGTCAGTGTAGGTTAGGATGACTGTGTGTGTTTGCATGCGTAAGTACATGTTGTATATATGTGAGCTCTACATTCTCTGGATCTGTACATCCGTTCCTGTGTGTATACGCTTGTGTGTGTACACAACACCATCTGCCTGTGGCTGCCGAGCTAAAATCCCTGATAGGCTCCCGTTCCCATTTCAGAAACAGATGATCAGTCATCCAACTAGCTGGCTGGCAGCTACATCAAACACAAAAATGTCTCTGGAGACCCACATGTTATACGTTCAGACAAATCACTTATAATAACTCATACAATATGGTCACAATGGTTACGCCCGGATGGCAAAAGTTACAACAAAACTTCACTGAGATGCAGCCAAATGAGAAAGTAGAAAAACTTTATTATGCATATAATAATTATTTTATTAATACATCCCCTGACTTAATGAAACTTCATGATATTAATACATACATTACAGTTTGGATATTTAAATACAAAAAGACTTGAGTCATTGCATGTGCATAACAACACATGCAATGAAAAGGTGTCTGCATACGTTTCAATAGCCTTTAAAGAAAACAAAATTAAAGTCAAACAAGTAATAAAATGTGGAGATTAATGTGTGTTTTGACAGCTGTGACAGACTGATCTAACACACACGCTGGATTATGTCCTTATAATGGAGTCCAAATACACAAGAATGCTTTGTCAAATATAGTTACTGGGTCCACGGACGTCTAGCTGCAGCATATAATTCTAGTCTCTGATAAACATGTAGTGATTGAATTAACACCATTTAGTTTTTGATTAATCTAAATATTCATAATAAAATGTCTCATACCTCCCATTTGTTTTGTTTTATGAGCGGTGGATGTCATCCCTGTCTGGTCATTAGTGGAATGTGACATCCAAATGGGGAAAGCTTAGTGTCACCAGTAGCTCACAGCATGGCCCTTCTCCAGTCACAGATAAATTATTAGACCCCAACACAAACCCGCATGGGGGCCTTGCCTCACCCAGGCCATGCTAATTAAATCTTCCAGACACCCCGGCTCTTAATAAAGCCTGACACGACAGCTTGGCCAGTGAATGTCAGAGTGACCCGTAACCCGGAAGTTGCCTTGTGATCATGCATATGGCTGTTGTGTGTGTGTGTGTGTGTGTGTGTGTGTGTGTGTGTGTGTGTGTGTGTGAGAGACACTGTGATTGGGGGTCTTGCCTTTGGGGGAAGGGGCAGGCACCTGTCTTCACCCAAAGAGAGGTCACTTTCTGGGGTTGTGGGAACAACTTGTGACTCAGCAGCTCTGCTGCTATATTTGCAAAACAGAATAACTAAAGGAAAGGAGCGTCTAATAACACAGGGTTGTTTTAATTGTTAGTGCTCTTCAGCGTGTCTGAAAAAGTCAACATGATTTTTCAAATTAAATCAGTCCTTTTAAATTTAACAGAAATCTATGTAATTAAGTTTTCATCTGTAGTTTTTGAATGGATCAGTGTCTTGACTGAAAAACAACAAATTCATATTCTTGTGTGAAAGTACTGTGAAATGTTCCTGACATATGGAACCTCCAGGCTTCTGAGCTTCCTCAAGTGAGATTCACATGATTCTCTTGTTTTCCTGAAACTTGAACTCACTGATGGATGATGGAGACACGCAACAGATTTTAAAGTTGCAGGTATTAAAAAGTCAGAGTGAGGGGTCATCCGTTAAGAAGAAAAACCTGCTCAGCAGCTTGGTGGGTTAAAGGTGTGTGATTAACCCATACGGATAAACAAAGGTGGCTGGAGTGTGTCGGTGTGTGTTTTAGGATTGGCACAATTTACTTAAAACCATTTAGTTAAGTAATAAGAAATGAAAACAACAACAAACAAATAATTTGTTTGTTAAAATGTCATTACCACTCCATTTACACAGATCATTTCCTAATAGTGCTTTTAAGGATGCCAGTGGATTAAGTCCAGCATCTCTTAAAAAAAAGGAAACTATGCATCAAAGTTTGTGGTTTAATCTGGAATAATGCGCTTTGACTTTTAGGTGTGGTAAATCATATGAAGTAGATAAAAGATAAAAGAGAAATATTCCCATAGACAACAATGAGATTTTGGTAAAAAGACTTGAAACCTCCACTCCCTTGTGAAATCTTTAGCTCAGGCAAATTTTCCAGTTGAACCATCAGTTTTAACAGGTAGATAAAATTAGAGTTGATATGACTCAAATCACAATTTGATCTAATTTATGTTGTTTTTTTTAATGATCACAGTTTATGCTGTGTGGCTCTTCTGAAGATTATTGATTTCCTACACTAACTTTTTGTCTAAAATGTTCAAATCATTCCCAAACAAACTCTTTTTACTCTCAAATTATGTTGAGTTCATATAAATATTATAAATCCAAACAGACATTTTTGTCTTCTTTCACCCTCTGTGCCTTTCTCTGATACAGGGCTAATGGTTTTCTCTCAAATCCTCTGAGTGCAGAGCGTGCACACCCAAGCTTTCATAGGCTGCAATTATATGTGGCAGGAGGAGGTGTTAAACACGCACATTGGCTCATTATTGGCCAAGGAGACAGGAATCAGAGTTATCTTAATAAAAATCTGTTTTATTTTATATCCCCCCCCAAACAAAAAAACACAAAAAACCCCAAACTAGCACCTGGACCCCTCACGAAGACACACTCTCACACATGCAAACCCTAACCAGTAACGCTCCCACCAATGAGCTCTAAACAGTGTTCCAGCTGATGATGAGTTTGTAGCAGGAATACGAGTGGTGGTCCGCGCCAAAACCACCTGCCGACAGTCCCGCCAAAATGTAGCGTGGCTCCATGCAGTTCCACCTGTAGCGTGTCTTTTGTGCTGGGCAGTGGAGCTCTGTCGCACACCATCCACACTTGTGAATCGAGGACGCCAGACGTAGAGGCCCCCGGCAAAACAGCAGCCCCTCTGGGTGTGACTGAATGGACCACGCTCCGTGTGCACCTCCATACGCCTGTACACATAAAACGACATAAAAACAGCGGCTCTCATGCATCAGAGCAGCACAAACATGCACTCACCAATCAGACACCGCTGCCCCCCCCCCCCCCCCCCCC
>SSNR01000007.1:4638264-4648885 GCA_006937965.1 Callopanchax toddi | reverse complement strand
CCCCCCCCCCCCCCCCAAAAAAAAAAAAAAAAAAAAACTGCAAAAGAAAACACTGACCTTCTCCTTAGGGCACAAATCCTGCTAAATATAGTCATGTCAAAAATATTTACAAAACTGGTAGTGAAGGTTTTAACTGTACACTGTAGAAACTTAAAAACCCAGATGATTATACTTTTTAATCTCTCTCAGTTTCATGTCAAAAAGTAAGAGACAAGTGTGCAGTTACCATGGTGACCTTCATGAACTCCTGGCTGCAGCTTTAACATTTCTTTTTTACTTTACTCCCCTTTGCACTTCTTTTCAGTTTATAGCCCACAACAGAAGACTTCTTTTCAGCAGACTTCTTTTTTTTATTCATTTTATCATTACAGTGTTGATTTTAGTCACATTGGCATCCTTCAAAATTTCTTTGCAAATTAAACTTTTTTTCTTAATACTTTTGGTTAAAATTTGAATCAAAACCTTGTGATAATGATTAGTTATTTTGGAACAGTGTCGTCTCAGCAAACATGCAGAGGAGCTCCAGCCCACTGACCTTGATTAGTGAGAATATGATTATTATACATAGAAGGAGGAAAAAAACAACTTTCCATGTCAAGGACAGCAAGCAGCGAGGAAGAAATGCATGTTTGATGAGCAAATTAACTTTATTACTGACGCGTCTTCATGCTCTGTTTGATCTATTTTGCGTGTGTTTTTTTATAAATCTACAGAAGTTTTATAACAAGCGATAATTAGTTGAATCATATTAGCGCGTGCAATTATGGTGATGTGAAAAAAAGAACAGGTAAAGTGGGTCAGTGTTCTATAAGGAAGGCTTTGACCTATATTTAGCAGCACTGAGTAGAGTGCAACTCAAAGCACTTCATTTTAAAAATATTTATTATTCCACTTGTTTTCTCTATTCTTTTTAGTGCAAAATGATTTAGTTTGGTAATTTTAGTTCCTAAAGCCAGTGTGGCCCAGACAGCCAATATAGATTTATTTAAATGGGAGTCTGTGCATGCAGTGCCTATTCTAATTCAGTCAGCCACACCCATGGCTGCTGCCTGGGGCCAGTTCAAGAGCTGGACGAAGCTGAGCAGTGCTAAATGGCTGAGCGGGGCCAGACTTAGAATATAGGTCACTCAGCTTCATAGATGAAAGATGCATAGCTGGGTTTGCCAGGGTGGAGGTGCTGTAAATATAGAGATGCTTTTAAATGCACATCACAGGCAGTTTAGATGACCACTGGGAGGGATAGAAGAGGGCACGTGGAGGGTACATGCGGGGAGGAGGATGGAGGGCGAGAATGCTGGAATCTAAGAGCAGGGAGAGGCATGGGTGGGGTATGTGCTGTGGCCGAAAGGAATCCCAGAAACAGGACTGTGTTCAGCATCTCTGGCAACCAGTGTTGGATTTTTTTTTCTGACTGATGAAAGGGAAATACAAACAGCAAACAGCCTTCTTCTGAGCAGCTGCAGCTGGCACACAATATCATCCTCTGTTCGCCTGTGGCTGGTGGTGGTCAAGCAGCAAGTGTTAATATTGCAATCAGACTGCACATAACCTTTTGTTTCCTTGGTAGGTTACATTTCTGGCTGTAGATATTTCCTGTAATGCTGTTACACACGTTGACTGTTTCCTCTTCACAAGCAAAATCTCTTCAGGTAGATTCATCAAACAAATTTAAAACTGTTTTCTTGACATATTTTACAAATAGAATCTGTAACATTATGTTCAAACTTTTGGAGCAACTTGCTTAAACATAAGGTGGACACAGATGTATTAAAGACTTGAAAAGTGGACTTTTAGGCAGAGATAAGAGCAAAAATGGCAGGAGTCCAGGAAGTAATGAAAAATAAAAAATAAAGCAACATTAGGCTCAATAGAGAAGCATGGGGTGATGTGTTGTTCACAAATCAACCGGCTGTACGTCACAAGTTATACAAAAGAGTGATGAGACCCTGGTCCTGCCTGAGAGAATTTTTCTCTTTTATGCAACCAATCAGGCACAATAAAATACAAAAGTGAAAAAATAAAATAAAAAGGGAGCGCAGTGGTTCTAGTGTGTTGGATGATTCCCAATCTCAGTGTGGGACACCTTCTTTTTAACCTGATCCTGGAAAAACAAACAAACAAAAAACAACAGGTGGCCTCACAGAGCCGGATCATTCACACTAATAGGACTAAACGAGAAGCTGTCTAAAGAATTGTGGAAGGAGACAGACTTCCCGTCACTACAGCACAGGACCACAAGTCAAACAAGTTTAGTTTACATTTAATCCTAGATTACAACATAACTCAAAACCAACAATAAATCAAAATAGCATTTAAAAAAATAACAAAACAGAAAACCCCTCACCTCGCCTCACTTTCCTCTACTTATCAGGGTCCAGGTTGCGAGGGCAGCATCTCAAGTAGGACATCTCAGACTGCCCTCTCTCCGACTAAGTCCACCAGACCCTCTGCTGGGACGCTAAGGGGTTACCTGTCCAACCAGGAGATGTACTTCCTCCAGCTTGTCCATGGTGTCGACCGGAGGGCCTCCTGCTGGCAGGACATGCCTAAAACATCTCCCCAGGAAGGCATCCAGGAGGCATCCTGACCAGTTGCCCAAACCGCCTCAACTGTCTCCTTTCAAATGGAGGAGCAGTGGTTCTCTCCCAATTGTCCTATCTCTAAGGCTTGTATCCGCGATCTCGTTCTTTCAGTCATAACCAAAGCTCAGGACCATAGGTGAGGACTGGCAGGTAGATCGACCAGTAAATCGAAAGCGTTGCTTTCTGGCTGAGCTCCCCCTTCACCACAATAGACCAGTTCAGTGTCCGCATCACTGCAGATGCTGCCCCAATCTGCTTGCTGATCTCCTTGGCAAGCCACTCTTTTCCAGTCAAGAACCATGGTCTCAGATTTGGAGGGGCTGATCCTCATCCCAGTTGCCAAAGAAAACCCCAAATAACAAATTGACCTCATCTTATAAATTTGTCAAAGATCATGACTAAAGCTGGATATCCTAAACAACTCAACCTCCTCAAACACATCATGTGATTGATCTAGATCAGGGGTATTCAACTAAATATGCCAAAGGTCCAGATCAGCATTCACGACGTTGTCCTCGGTCCGGGGGCAGCGCCACCAACACATATATACACATATATATATATACACATACACATATATATATATACACACACACATATATATATATATATATATATACACACACATATATATATATATATATATATATATATATATATGTGTGTGTGTGTGTGTGTGTGTGTGTGTGTGTGTATTTTTATATATAAATAATTATTTGGAGATAGATGGATGGATAGATAATTATTTTTATTTATATTTAAATACTTAAACATATATTCTCTGAGCACAAGAACCCCATTAATTAGTTTGTGGTTGAAGTAAATTTTTGAGAAAAATGGTTTGGTTTTTTTCTTCTGCTGTTCAGATGCAGAAAAGTCGACATTATTTTGACACTCTGGTCCAGTTTTTGACCAGAATGAACTGATTACTGACAATGGCCTGGTGGAGCATTGCTCGTCTACCTGCTCTGAGCTTCTTCTCCTCTCCTCCTTTCTTCACCTCTCCAGCATCTCTACCCGGTGCATGAGTGCGCGACCTCTTTCCAAGTCCTTTAACCAATTTGAAGAATTCTGCAGCGGGTGAGGGTGGCGCTCCCAGATCAGCCAAGAAATACATCCCTCCAGCTAAATTATCCGTTATTGTGTGTCTGTGCGTGCGTGTGAGGGCGTCTGCAGGTGTAATGACGCTGAGAGACGTCCGGTTCTCGCTCTGCGACCGCTGTGGCCTCATTTATAAAACTTATAAAATAAATATATATGTTTATAATTTGTTATATTTTATATAAAATTTATAAAAAACAAAAAAAAAAAAACGGGTCGCAAAGGGAGTCACTTTCTCCGCAAACTTTAGGATTTATAAAAGAAAACGGAGAAATGATGTACTCTGCAAACTTTGCATAAGCACGTTTGAGAGAAGGTTAAAAAAAACTTTTATTTTGGAGACGTCAGACTCAATAAAAGGCTTTCAGTCATTATAACGTGTTTTTAATGAGACAGGTCGGGGCAGGTTCTAAAAATAGACGCAGCGATGCGGGGCGGTTTAAACCCTGACCCGCGCATCACTAGTGTGCGTGGCGCCTTTCTGCAGCAGTAGATCTCTTTCTGAAGCTGCGGGAGGGGCTGCCCGACCGACCGTGGTGTAGGGGGAGCTTAGCGAACTAAAGGAGTTGCCGCGGTGCGCCACTCGCTTGGCGCTCGGCTTCGCCTCCAGGACTCCGGTCCGGGACCGAGCTCCGAACCATGGCAGGGGGAGGGCGAGTTCCGCGGGTTCCGAGTGAGCGACGAACCTGCTCATTAGCGCTCGCGTGTCTCCTCGGACACGCCTGCTCCTTAAGGACCAGGGACCGGGTCTGGATTTGCTGGGTCCAGACAGAGCCGGCTCTGGGTCCGGATCCGGACCGCGGTCCGCCTGTTAGTGACCCCTGATCTAGATCATCTTTTAAAGCTGTACTCACACAGCGGAGGCCTAAAAGGTGTTAGAGATGTTCACTGAAGCTAGCCTGTAATAACACAAATATTCACAGCATTTTATCTGAACTTCTGGTGGAGATTTTCCTCCTGCTTCCCAAGTACAATATCTAAAACATCTACATATGACATTTTGTGAATGTGGCTGCCAATCTGACAGAACATAACACATATCAAGTAAACAACAGTTTTTATGTTTTTCTGCTGATCTTCTTATTATTATAACTACAAGTTATACTTTCTGATTCCCTAACAGTTTTAATAGAATAAATGTCACAAGCAGAACTTCTAAACTTTATTCTGTGACCCACTGAACTGAACTAATATGACCCACATACTACTGGAATGAGAGGACTTTCTTCAGTTCTGCTAAGTACTCACATACAAGCCTTAAGGTTGTAACATGCATTTATAATTTAACATTTTTATATATTGCTGCTCCCATTACAATGTACACTGGATTTCCAGTTGGCAGCATTCATCTGGTCTGTTGCTACGATGCAGGACTTTATTTCTCCTAATGGTCCAACATGGCTCCTCACACATGACTTTACACTGAAAAAACTGGTAGTGGTGTTTTGTTGCATGATGCTGTTTGAGTTGGATAAAAAGTGGATAGAAAGCATTGAGCATTGTGTCTTCTTCATGCAAACCTTCAGTCCAACTGTCCTGTTTGTCCTGAGTTTCATTGTTGGGGTTAGTTACCATAAAATGTCTGGCGTATATGTGCTAAATGTTCTGGACAAATTTTACAAAATAACAAAAATAAGTTTTACTCCTAAATCGGTCATTTTTCAGACTGTTAGCTATATCAACCTAAAAATGTACAACATAGACTATGAATCAAAGAAAAGACTTAACTGGATGCAATCAATCTCTTTTTAAGCTCATATTTTAATTCACTACTAGACTTTCTTTGTATTTCTACAAATTAACCTTTTTCCTTTTTTTTATTTCTTTTACAAATAACATGCCCATGGATTGTAACAACTTCACAAGCTCTTTTTGACACTTGTTTTTGAAAAGTTACCCATAAAACCACTGATGGATGTGAAAGATGACCTATAATGCTGCTGATTTATGTAAAAACATGAAAATTAAAGCAAATGTAGGTACAAGATTTTAGACGGACAGTAACACAATATTTTAAAATAGAGATTTTGAAATTTTTTATTTTAAAATGTTTTTCGATTTAAAATTATACCAGATTCTTTAAACTGAGTATAAGTCCATAATGTGAGTACTTGCCAATATTGAGTACTGATTTGAGTACTAATTAATGCCATGGTTTGGTACATAAACAAATGTTTATGTACCAAACCAAGTGTTGGGACTATGAGGATTCGGACAGCGTGTGTATATTATTCCCATGTAACAACAACACCTACTACTACTCCTACTACACAAACACTAGTCAGTTGACTCCCATCTCCTCCAGAGTTAGCTCTAGGTAGCTGTTGGTGTCACAGCTCAACTGAGTGCTGAGCATCATGCTACGTCACACAGTATCGGCTCTATAGTATTGGCATACTTTTATGAGTATGATTATATTATTATTATTATTATATAGTACTGGACCAATACCAATACCGGTATTAGCATCTGTGCATGCATCCCTACTTTTAAATTCAGATTTTACCCATCAGTCTAGGCAACAGTCAAAAACAAACAAAGAAAAAACCCGCTGTGGTTTAAATAGTTTTGATAGAAACCACAATAACAAAAAGGTGAGTTTCTGTGAACATCTGTTTAGATTCTGAATTCATGTTTTCACTCAGCTGCTATAGATGACCTGTGTTTTAGACACAACTAGGTTGCAGAAAAAAAGTCTAGTGTCATTTGTTTTCAGAAGCCTGGATACATTTTCAAAATGTAGCTGAAGCGAACCAATTTTTCAACATAGCCAAAAATTGGGCTAAGTCTTCAGAGAATGAGAGTTCAAAAGATGAATGTTTGATGTGTGAGAGTAAATAAAGTCCGCTCTAAGGTTTTATCAAGCTGGTGGAGAATTCTCGCCCTTTTCTCTCATATGTCATCTCTCCCAGCTGCGATCGGCTCCATTTGAGGTCAAATTTAGGCACAAAGTTTTGATAAGTGGCCTTTTGTGAAGACAGATGTTTCAAGAAGAGCTTGTCAAGATGCCTGGTTCCAGAGGCGTGGGGAAATATATGTGCATAACAAAAAGGAAGGCACTGCAATCATTCACCAGACTGTACACGCACAGTTTCTTTATTAAAACTTAATTATGCTCATTATTCAAATTAGACCTCCCCTCAATTGCCTGTCGTCTTTTAGTAACATCAGATAAAATTGGAATGCCCAGCTAAATGCAGGACTCGAACAAAGTGCGGTGATTATTTTCTCTTCAATATTCAATCATTTGGATATTAAGCCGCACTCGTCCCTCCTCCTTCATCACAAAGTCATTTTGTTACATAAACAAAACTAAAGAGATTTCTATCAGCTTATTTATCCACCTCCACAACTCTATTGAACTAATTATGATAATTTTCTAAAAAGATGAGGCAAATTCCCTTATCATTTAACAGGTGTCATAATTCAGGAGACAGACTAATGTAATTACAGTCATTTTTCATCTAGCATGCTTGAAGAGTCGGAGGAAGGACCAGACAGAATCTGATGGAGCGTTTTGTAATATTTTGCCAAATTACACCTAGAAACTTGGAGAATGCTGGTGACAGGAAAAGGAGAGGTGACTTTGTGACAGAAAAAGAAGGAGCAGGATGGTGTGGACAGACTTGACATGTACATGGGTGTTGCAGAGGTGAAAAGGGCACTAAGCTGCAGACCCATGGTGAGGGGTTAAGAAAGGGTCCGTCTAGGAATGATTGAATGTGAAGGGTCAAAGCTGAGAGGGGAGCAGAGCCTGCTGACAGAGACAGACTGTCTGTCTCTCCTGCACCAGGGACTTTAGAGACATGCACGGACTGAGCTGCTTGTCTAGACTACAGTCAGAGAGGGGAGACGTCCCCCCCCCCCCAGCTGCAGTTTCCTTAACAGTGTTTTTGCAAACAAACTAAAAGTTCTTAAAGTCAACCTCAAAGATCCACACCACTGAAAGTCAGCTGATTAAGACGTTTCTAATCACTTAACTTTACTACTACTACACTATTACTGCTCAGAAAATCATTATAAAGCTCTGATGGTGGCGATGTGTGGCCTGTGGGTTGCTATTTTTTAACTTGGTCTAAATCTAAAACCAATATCTCACTGGGCTGCAACTGTTGGTGACAGGTTGTAAATGGTATTTGTGAAGGAGTTTTCCAAATGTCTCAAAACGTTTACGAAGGACTTCTGATTTCCTCACGAGTCACAGGGCCTCGCTCTGTGATCATTGGATTTTTGAACATGTTCAAAACATTTGTGTCACAAATTTCCTTTCAAAACAGGATATATTTAAGGCACTTTTTGACAAAATTGTTGTTAAAACATTAGCATAACTGTCACATCACTGTTTAAATTTACTTGCAAATATGCCATATGCCCCACATACCAATTTCCAGCATCCATCCATGCATGCATTCATTTTCTGAAGCCTCTTCATTCTCCATAGGGTTGCGGGGAGCTGGTGCCTAGCTACAGCAGACAAGGGGTGAGAGGCGGGGGACACCCTGGACGGGTCGCCACTCGCCAGGCTATCGCAGGGCCAATTCCCAGCAGTCAAACTAAATCCTTGCACAGCCTCAGCCCTGTGATACACAGGCCAAATGCAGAAACGATGCTTTATTTGATAAGAATATGTCTCTGTGCATGCAGATTTTTTAAAACACTGACTAAAAAATGCTGAATGGCTCAGTACCAATACAATACAATATTGTTTAACCTATTTTAACTTGTGCTGCGTTCACTTTTACAGCTTTGTGTGTAACACAGTCTGATGAAATGTCACCAGTTATCATGTCTTGTTTAGAGGAAAAGCCAGTAAATAGCTGGTGAGGCTGTTTTTGAATTCCAGTAGTTAGATGTTAGAGTCTTTCTAAGGTTTTGTGATGAGGAAAAAACTTTTAAATGATGGGATAGTTTAATTTAAAACACATTTGTCAAAGCAATTCAAAGTAGATGTTTGTCTTGGTTTATAAAGCCATCGTGAATCAACATGCATGTAACACAGCAGTGGGTAAGATTTGAGGCTTAATTATGTGTCTTGGACCAAAGTCTAGAGCTTCATGTTTTGTTATTGAGTGTTTTATAGGGGAAAAGTGTGATTTGTTGCCATATTGGATTACTTAAGCAGATTTCTGTTGTGTTTGTTAAAATTGCAAAGACGGTAGTCATTACCTAATCTCCTCTGGTTGCTCCATGATGACAAACATATGGGTCTGGGACAGACGACAAGCTGTTCTGGGCTCTCAGATTCTGGCAACTGTCATAACTGATAGCTGTAAATGATAATGACGGAGTTTCTTTAATAACATTTAGGACAATTGAGAACACGAGTTTGATTTTCAGGTCTTGCTTTGCACGCTGTGTCCATACTAATTCAACAAAACATGTACACATTAGAATAAAGGGACAATGTTCAGATTGATTAGGAATATCACAATCACTTCAACAATAAAATAACAATAAAATATAATAAAGAATACAAGTGAGGCAATCCTGGCTGCCAGCTGTTTGCTGTGGTGACCCACACCTGCTGCACACTGGGAAGGTCTTTATCAATCGAATCAGTGTAAATTGTGTGCTTCTCTGTGCACCCATCTGAGAAGAGCTAAATGCATTACAAGCTAAGTCCTGCTGGGCTTGTGGGTGTGTCTGCCAGCCTGCCTGTCTAGAAGCCTTTCTCATTGTGTCTGTCAGTGTTTCTCTCTTTGTGTGAGGCAGCCAGAGGCAGAAACTGCACATATGAGCTGCTGCAGTGATTGGCTGGTCCCTGCTATGTGCTGAAAGGTCTTTTTTTTCTGTTCAAACAGAGGTCTAATCAGACACTTTACCAGGCTGCCTTGATCAAACACACCATTGGAGATCTGGCAAACACAGACGTGTGTTTATGAGTGAATGTGAGTGTACGTACGCGCGTGTTGATTATTAGCACGATCATGTTAATGAAATATGTTCACTCAGATGTTCTATTGTGTAGAAAACATTAATGAGTTGGCTTCAGATTGCATTGTTGCTTATTGTGTCTAGAAAAGTCCAACAGAAACCAACGCTAACTGATAGAATCTGCAGGAACCAGTTTATAGACAGTAGATAAATAGATTAAAAAACATTCCTATAGGAAATCTTAAAAATCAAGGCATGCCTGGCCACGGACTCAAAACCAGGTCTCCCGCACCAGAGGCGGTGTCTAAGACCACATCTACTATACTACAACTCAGTTATTACAATTTTGTTATGTTTCTATGAACATTAAGTGTCACATAACGTGAGTCAAGATTGTGAAAAATCTTAAGATATCATATCTAGCCTTTGCACTATCTGGGCCTGCCTGTGGGGCAGCGTGAGGATGGACCAGACCATGTATGCTAATTTGCAGAGTGACGTAGATCTGCAAGTTTTTTCAAATCCTAGCATTTCAACCAGAAAATATTTTGAGAGAAAACGCTGGAGAGCCATGTAGAAGACTGTTTTTATGTTCAGCCTGCATGAAAAGCTCAGAGTGACCAGTATTACTCAGAAAAAAACATGAACAAAAGGGGTTTCACACCTTTTAAGGTATTTTCTCTTTTTATTTCTCAGAATTAGGTCTAGTGTTGATGAAGACTCTTTATAAGAGAAGGTAACTTCTTGCCATATCCAGCTGATCTCTCTATCCGATTGACAAGCATAAAAATAGCCATCATCCTCCAAACTGACCTGTCAGCTGTGATATGAAATGTGCCTCAAATAATTAAAGACTCCGTAAAAGGCAGAGGGGGGAAAAGTACTTGTAATTTATTTATTTAATCCTTTTTTTCCTAGTTCATGACTTCCTTGTTTCTCCACATGGCTGAATGGTTTTACGTTTTGTGAAATCTGAAAAAGCTGTTATAAAATTGTATTTAATCATCACTATGTTACTCTTTTTTTATTCTTTTCTCCCCCCCCCCCCCAAAAAAAAAAAAAAA